>CAIGQV010019532.1:8905035-8916910 GCA_903798115.1 Danio jaintianensis
TTTTTTTTTTTTTTAATTGTTTAAAATTGTTTAAACGTTTGTTTACATTATATCTATGAAATATTTTACTATTATTTTATTATAGATCATTTTATGTTTTTGTCTGGTATGAACTCATAAGTGAAACAGGTAGCCTATTTCAGGTGCGTAAATTCTAGTGCTGTAAATTCACCGAGTAGAGTGTGTTGGCCAGAAGTTTCATTTCACAACCTACTGATTTTAGACCTGTGTGCGGGCACGAGCAGGTGCTGGAGGTGCAGCAGCAAATGACACGCATCCCCAACTGTGTCAGCACCCAACTTTGACAAGCACACTGCTGTGCCAGAGGTTATTTAACTGTTCACACTCACATTTATATCCTGTGAGTTACATTGAAGCATGTGTTGTGGTAGTTGTCTTCTGTATAGTGAAATCTGACACACATACTATCAGCAGTTATGTCTGAAACTAAATATCAGGAACAAAAACAGTTCTTGAAATTTGTCTTTAAGTGAGAACTTGATGCTCTCCAGGAAGATCTGAACCTTAGGTCTACAGTACATCAGTTAGGCTACAAAATAATGTTTTGAACAGGCTTGATTACATTTGATTATGAACTTGCTTTAGGGAGTGTTCTAGAATGCAAGCCATGATCTCATATAGTAAACACTGCTGGATGTGCACTCAAAAGTTACTTACAGTAAACGTCATTTCACCAAGGGGAACTTCCTGGAACAACATTACCTATATAAATAATTAATTATTTCATTTGATCTTAGGGTTTGACTTAAATTATTTATTAATATAGATTTAAAAAACAAACAAACTCTGAAGCAGTTAATTCAGTTTGCAACTGAATGAACAAAGTTTAATATGAATTACTATAGACCTACTAAAATTATTAAAACCCAAATTAAAAACTTTAAAATAAATTAAATGTGTAATAGAAAAAATAAAATATATATATCTGTTTAAGTAATAAAAATAACAAAAACTAAAGTGTGGGCGATGCGGTGGTGCAGTGGGTAGTGCTGTCGCCTCACTGCAAGAAGGTCGCTGGTTCGAGCCTCGGCTGGGTCAGTTGGCATTTCTGTGTGGAGTTTGTATGTTCTCCCGTGTTCGTGTGGGTTTCCTCTGGGTGCTCCAGTTTCCCCCACAAGTCCAAAGACTTGCACTATAGGTGAATTGGGTAAGCTAAATTGTCCGTAGTGTATGTGTAAAGACGAGTAAATCATTCATTTTCTGTGTGTGTAAACTAAACTAAACCTTTAAATCCAAAGATTCCAAGTTCCAAAATTGACATAAAGGAAGTATGAAAGTCATTTATGTAGGTCTTCTACTAACCATATAATGTCTTACTAGGAGCAGTTTCTATCCTTTGAGTTGGGTTATGTTTGTGTGAATGAAATGTTGCACTAAGATCAACAAAAAAGATTTACCCAGTAACAAATCGAACATCACAGTCACCTATAAACCAAACCTCAAATCCCCATTCACAAGTTTTTAGTGAGAATCTCCCTTTGAAGAACATCTGTACATGTTGTGTCCAATCAAGATTGTCAGTACGTCGCTTACTCCCTGCATCACAATACTGTGAAATTAATCAGGAGGCACAGCAAGCAGCTATGCCATTTACTGTTTACATGTTGACAGTTGCAAACCAAATAAACTTGGTAAATAGCATCATCTGTACCTTTGAGTTACAACTGCCCTGTCGTCCATGTGAGCAACCAGGCGGATTTGTAATATAATGGGTATAGTATTCCTATTTATGCTAATGAGATGCAGATGTACATTTCTGATAAAAGGGTGAAACTGTGGAAATTGTTTGTTGATCTGATGTGTAGGAAATTACTTAACATGATGCTACATGGTAATGTCCACTAAAGGTCTTACAAATGTCTGCTAATCTTTATTTCAATTTTTTTTTATATATATAATAAGATGAGATGCCTGTTGTTAGTGAAACAAACTGACCTTCAAACATTTGCTATCGCTCCCAGGTACAATTTGATATCTGCTGCTCTGGTACATGCATTCTTAAATTGTGTATAAGACTCTATTCTTATATAAAAAGTTTTGTAAGCTACTTTTTGAAATTATTCAGCAACAACATTAAAGCTGTTCACATGTAGAATTGTATCAGCTTGCTATTCACAAAATCTTAAAAGGACTTTAAAAAAGACTTAAAAGGGTCCAAATTTGTGGCAACTAATTTGTACAGATCATCAATTTAATCTGTAATCATCATTTAATCTGTAATCTTACAAGAATTATTCTATTTTTTGACTAGTTTGATTCAGACATCTCAACTTTATATGAGACAATGAACCATTTTAGATTAACTGATTCAATAGCATTGAATGGGGGCTGAAATGTCATATAGAACCATTTATGATGAATTTATTTAATAAACGTAATTAGTCCAATCTCCACTCAGGACTTTAGGGTGAACAGAGCTGCAACCCAGCACTGAAAGTACACTAACTTGTGAATCCCGATTGCTGGGAACCACCTATACACTCTTTCATTTAAACACACTAATACACTACAGCAATTTAGTTTATCCAATTCACCTATACTGCATGTCTTTGGACTATGGGGGAAACAGGAGCACCCTGAGAAAACCCATGTGAACATGAGGAGAACATGCAAACTCCACACAGAAATGCCAACTGACCCAGCCGAGTCTCGAACCAGCGACCTTCTTGCTGTGAGGCGATCGGTCTACCCACTGCGCCACCGTGACGCCCGTTCTTAAGACTTCTATGTCATATTCCCTCTAGATCTGCAGATGGGACATCCATCATGAATTACAATCTCTTCATTCTTACATATGCCCACGCAGAACCATGTTCAATACCCTGCTCTTTAACCCTGATTTCTGAACTTCATGAGTTTTTCTGCTCGTTGCTAGAATGTTCAGTTCTTCACATGTTTCCAGTGTATACAGCGCTCTCTGAGGAAGCAGAGACATGATGTGATGTGTGACTTGTACGAAACTTCTTAATTCCAGGAATCCCAACAGTGTCCTGATATTTTATCCAGATCCATGCAGACACTCCCTTTTGAGACTAATTACAAGTCCCAGAGTGGCTTGATAGCAGTCTTTAAAAATGCAGAGGATTTAATACCCTGTGTACACGTACTCTGGCCTTCAAATTCAACCCAGAAGTTTGTCCACTGAAAGGTCTTCTCATGGGCAAGATGTTTGACATGGCATCAGCTTCATGGGACCAAATTTCTGTTTATTGAGTTGCCTATCACTGTAGCAAATTACAGTCATCACCTCAAAGTCTGTCTGTCTCTCCATTTTGCTAAGGTTAACATAAACACTTGGATACAGTCCATATCCAGCACATTCACAGCACATTTTTCCATGGTCAGGGTCACATTGATGAAATGAGGCCACAAGAGTGTACTGTGTCTGTGACTGGGACCTGTACCTCTAAAAAGAGGAACAGCCATCACACTCAAAGTCCCTGAAAAACCAGTTGTTCACTTCTAACTGAACTGTAGCTCTCACTTTTCATTTATTTGGCTAGAGCAGAAATAGTACTCCAACTGAACCTGGTTTCTCCCAAGGTTTTTTCTCCATTTCTGTCAGATGGTGGAGTTTTCTGTTCTTGCCACTAATGCCTTTGGCTTGCTTATTTGGGGTTCAGCATATAGATTTTGGTTGAGGGCCAACGTTTTTTTCCTTAGTCTAAAAAGCATTTGGAAAGAATGTGGCTCCTTGCCCAATATTTTCACCGGATCCCATAAACTGGCTTTACAAATTATTCGTCCCTTTAGGATTCTTCGAGCAATGAATCTGGTGATTCCTTCTGCCAAGGTCTATGAAAATTCACCATGTTTCATGTTTCTTAACTTAAAAATGGTTTATTGCACCTTGACCCCAGCCAGTAAGCCTACTCCACCTCCAAATGATTTTCCCTAAAATGGGCCAGCAAGGGTCTCCTATATGGCATGTTCCCTGCAACTGCTGCTAGCACTTTCATGATGAATTCTTTCTTCTCCACTCCTGCAGATGGTGCCATCACATTAAACCATTTTCAAAACTCTACTCATTAACCATTATGTACCACACCTGTTTGACCTATAAGTCATTTTATATTACCTTTTCCTATGGGTGCTTCTCAATATCCTTTCTCATTTCCCTGCTTTCCTGTCCTCCAACCCGGAAACTGATCTAGCTAAGCCATCCTGTCTGACATCTTATTTTAATTGCACTGCGAGGTGGCAAGTATCGAGAGTGAAGGCTTCCTGATGGATCAGAAGCAAGGATAAACAGATGTATCCTTTGCAGAAGAATTGATTGTATAAACATGACACACTTTGTGAATTTTCCTCCCCCTTGTTTACATCCACACCAATAAACTATAGCAGAAAATACAATCATATATTATTTATGTGAAAATTAAGCATGAAGTTGTTGCAAATGTAGGTTATGTTTTCACAATTCCTTTAATTTTGATAACATACTTTTCAGCACAAACAAAAAGCAGTTGAAAGTTGGGAATAATTAATAATCATTGTGTGTGTATATATATATATATATATGGGTGACACAGTGGCTTAGTGTTTAGCACTGTCGCCTCACAGCAAGTAGGTCGCTGGTTCGAGTCCCGGCTGGGTCAGTTGGCATGGGTCTGTGTGGAGTTTGCATGTTCTCCCCATGTTCGCGTGGGTTTTCTCCAGGAGCTCCAGTTTTCCCCACAGTCCAAAGACATGCGATATAGGTGAATCGAATAAACTAAATTGGCCGTAGTGTATGTGTGTGAATGAGTATGTATGGATGTTTACCAGTACTGGGATGCAGCTGGAAGGGCATCTGCTGTGTAAAACATATGCTGGTTAAGTTCGTGGTTCATTCTGCTATGGTGACTCCTGATTAATATATATATATATATATATATATATATATATATTATACAATGATTATTTATAATTTATAACAAATTCACTAACTTAACAATTCACTAACTTACAATTCACTAACTTCACAAATGTTACATTTGTATTAAAATGTGTCATTTTTACATTAAATAGAACCCATGGAAACAAATTAGTAAACATAGTAGTATTAGTAATAGTAATTAATAATAATAACGTTAATAGTCTCTCTGTCTCTCGCGTGCACTTGGTCTATCTCTATGAATCACAGGAGAAAAGAAAAAAACAAATGTTTGGGCCTTGTGCCTTTGTCAGTGTAATAATTCTTTAACTCTTGTTGCCTAAATACTCATTCATTACAGTCATTTCAGGTGTTCGCAATCAACTGAGTAACTGAGTAACTCGTTGATCTCATTAGTTTCAATTCTTAACTAAAATCAAGATGTCAAGATATGCATTTCTTTTGTCCTGTGATTCATTCATTAAATTATTGAGTGTGGACCCTCTGGTACTTGTCGTAGTTTTAGAATTTGAAATAAAGTCCCACCTTACCTGCCTATACAGGGAAAACAGGGTTGTTACTCTTTGTCTCTTTGCTTTAGAATTTAGCTTAGTTCCTTGTTTTCTCTCTATGATGATGATGATTAGTATTATTTTTACTATTATTGTAGTTGTTGTTGATCCTTAACATATTTCATATGTCTTTTGATTTGTCTGGATTTGTTAGATTTTTTTGTCAAACTTTCAAGGATCAGTATTTCCAAACAATAACAAAAAACACACAGGGTAATAGAAAAACAAGAGAATAAGAATCGTGAGTGGTATTATATTTCAATGAGAGTGGTGCAGAAATCAGAAGTTGTCAGTAATAGATGACTAAGTGGATGCTAGAGGGAACCATGGAAGTTTATAGAGAAAAAATATATAAATAATACAAAATGAAAATGACAAAAGATAAACTAAATAAAAAGAACCAAAAACTTAACTTATTCAACTAAATATGAATAAACTGAAAACCAAACGGTGAGTAGTTGACAAATAGACAAAAAAAATGTTTTTTGTTAAACACCATTTTTGAAGAAATTTGAAGAAGTCTGCTGTTTGAGAAAATTGTCATGTCTCACAAAGGAACAGCACAGGAGTATAAGTAAAATACACAAGTGTTTACTGAGAATTGACAAACAAAGTCTTAACTGTGGATTCTGGAAGTCTGAGGGAATATGCAGAGAAGTCTGTTGCTGACACACACAAGCAGGGAAATCCAGGAAGACGTAAACTTCAGTACGTTCAGGTAAATACCAGAACTCAGGAGATCGCTGGAAAACAGGAGAAGGATCACAGGAAAGTAGTAGCATGGAGAGTGACTCCGGTGACTGCCTGACAAAAATATAATAGGTCACTAACTTTATCAATTCTTTTACTGTTTTTTTATTTTTACTGAACAGTAATGTAAAAATTAAAACAAACAACTCTTAATAATTTACAAATAGCATGGCAGTGATTTATCTTCATTGTTGGACATTTATGTTCAAATAGTGCTATTTATTTTATATTAAATTATGAATAATATTTTTTCTCCATGGCTTGTTGGACTTGGACATTTTTAATAAACGGGTGTCACACCAACAATACAGCAATACTTAACACTTTTATAGTGGTTCCAAAAAAGTTACAAAAAAAGAGACAAAACTTCACATCTGCACTTCATGGGCTTCACAAGGGACTTCAGTCATATGATCTTAAATGGCGTTCTTCTATTAATTAGTTTTCAGTGGAATTGCCCATTTAAAATAAGCTTATGTCACAGCAGTGACACAACGTATCAAGTTCCTATGTTTTCGTAAAATTAGGCCTGAGGTATTAATTAATTAATTAATTAATTAACTTTTTAATTCATGAGAGTTGTAATTTATTAAACTAAACTTGAAGCAGTCACAGCATAGGACAGTTTTGAGATTTGACTCAAAAATTAAAAAAATGTAATAACACAGCAGTTTTTATAATATGAGATTCATGAATTTTTTTTACTGCATTTTAAATGATGACAATACTACTAACAATTAATTTTTGTCATTTGCGCAAGTGCAAATGCAATGTCACATCAACAACATATGATAGTTATACTATATACATACAGTAGCTGTTTTACCAGTAATTTTATAAGTTAATAAACAGTAACTTTGATAAACAGTAACTTTATAAGATAATGTTTATAGATACATTAACTTATTGGTTGTGTGGTGGTTTTCTGTAAAGCTGCTTAGGAAAAATATTTATTATGAAAAGAGCTTTGCAAATAAATTTGATTTAACATTTTTGGCCTGTATAACCCCAATTTAAATGGGTGGGGGACAATTGTTATGGCTTTCATGACAAACAAAAGCCAATAATTTAATTCTACAGGAAACAATATATATACATTTCTTTGTAATGTTTTATTACCTTTATATTTTCAAAGTCACTTGAAAGTGATCATCATATCTGGAGGACTCTGGATACTCTCATATTGTATAGTCTCGTGGTTCAGTATTAAAGTAACTGAACTGCAGCCAGAGAGCTTCAGAGCTTGTTTCTTTTCATGTAGCGTTATTAGATTAGTGACCAGAAACTGATTTATGTCACATGTCAGTTTAGCCACAGGTTTGTTTATTATCCATTGTTGGTTCGGCTTTAAGTGAATTTGTGTGTGACAGTGTTTGTAGAGGCAAAGGCTGAACAGACAGCTCAAATGGACACAAATATGACATTTGATATGTTATAGTCATGCACCCTGGGAGAATGATTGATTGTACAGACCACAAAACATTATCTAGCTTTGTTGCAGCTTTATTGTGCCTTGTAGCAATACGTTTTCATGGACAAATTCATAAATGCAGCGGCATACCGCCACCTTCTGGACATTTGAAGGTTAAATCGTTCGATTTTTGTTGCTGAATTCTTTTATCAAATAGACTACAAAAGTAACAAAAAACCCTTAAGAATTGTGTTGTTTCAACTCATTTTAAATAAGTAGTTTTAAACAAGCAGCAAAGGTTATTCTTTTGAGCGTAATTTGTTTAATTTTACACTCAAAAAACTGTTTTTGTTGCTTATTTAAACTACTTATTTAAAATGAGTTGAAAACACAATTCTTAAGGGTTTTTGGGACAATTTAATTGTTTTATGTTCAATCCACAAAAATTTGTAAAAACGATTAAGCGATTAACTTAATGGATTAGTGTTGTGGAAACATGAAGGAATTGTGTGAAACCCCAGCCATATTTACAGTGTATTTATGATTGATTAGGATTTAATGCATGCATCATTTGTAGTATATCAAGAAACCACACTAAAATGCTTGCATTTACAATGCTCTGGCATTTGCTAGTGCAGTCACTAAATTATTCGGTCCTGATTCTTATGATTTTATGTGCAGCTATTAAACTTTTCTGCATGGTTGCATTAGACACAGGCTATTCTACCTGATGTCTGAAATCATACAAATTACAATTAAGTCTAGCTGCATAATTTGATCATTGTTGTCCCTGACAGTGTGATTACATGGTAAGTGGCTTCAACCGAAACTGTCTAGGCCTACTCTACTTTTTTGAATAGTTAAATATTTAAATTACAACATATTACAGTTACAACATTCTTTAGCCTATATGAATATGTAAAATATGATTGCAATCTAGATATAGTTCTACCGGGGTTTTACTATCAAGTGACCTACCAGTGTTGATTGTGTTGCTTCACAAATCCTCTCTCATAGACTCAAAGAGTAGTAATGGGTCCATTGGTTGTTCACTTTAGAGTGTCAGGTACTTTTACTTACCTGTTTTATCATTATTTAAAATTTGGACAAGCTACTAAAGATTTTGAGAGAGTCAAATATGCTAATTTGGACGGACACTTACATTGAATGGTATAGTCAATATTGAATGGTTCAGATCATTTGGTTTGCTGTGTGTAAATAGTCACAGGTTGTGTGTTGTATTGAGGAAACAGATGGAAAACACAGTCACTAATCATATACTTTATCAAAGCTGGTTTGTTTCCTTCCTCACATACGCTTAAATCTGTATTGCTGGCACTGTTGATTGACAGCAAGCTTTACTTTGAATACATTTTCTATTTGGTTGTTTGTAGAAAGGAAATAAATATTTGATGTTTCACTGTTTCGGTGCTGTTTATTCCTTATTTGGTATTGCATGTTGGTCTTTTAAAAAAGAAGAAATATATTTATTAATTATTCTTGGGTTGAGTCCTGTTATCTATCTATGTATTATAAGCACATTCAGGCACTGATATAGCCCAGTGTCAGCCTCAGTTAGATACCTGAGTGTCTCAATTAATGCAATGACATTGTAAGATGCATGTGACCAAACAGATTGGTTTTCTCATAACACTGTACATGCTTTTCACCCATGGACTTAAAAGGTTTATTCATCACCATCTCTGCATTGCATATCTTTAAAATGATTTAAATGCTTAAGATTACATAGGCTATATTCATTCAGGCTGTAGCTAGTCCTGAAAATAGAGAGAGGCTAGCATTTTGAAGACATGGTTTTCCGCAGGATTTTTCTTTGTGTTTTTAGAATGACAGTTTTATGTAGATCTGTAATATAAAGAGAGACACACATGATTTTTGAAGCTTGGATGTGTTTTAATCTGCTAGCATACTTTTTTTTTGTGCTTGACTGGTCATATAACACACGCAGGCTACTTCCCACCAAGCAATGTGTAGTCATTCATTTCTATTTTCCATTTCTGTTTCTATTAGACATGTATTAAAACTAAAAATTCCTATTGTTACCAATAAAATCTTAGATAAAATGTGTATAAAACAAATACCACAACATAAAATGTAGCAACATACATTTTATTTAAAAAAGCAGAGCATTCATTCATTTTCTTTTCGGCTTAGTCCCTTTATTAATCAGGGATCGCCACAGAGCACCTAGAGGAAACCCACGTGAACACGGGGAGAACATGCAAACTCCACACAGAAATGAAAACTGACCCAGCTGAGGCTCGAACCAGCAACCTTCTTGCTGTGAGGCGACAGCGCTACCCACTGCGCTGCCCAAAAGCAGAGCAACTTATTTTAAATAAAATTTGATCGTTTTGTTGTTTATCAAAGACTTGGGCCCACTTTATATTAGGAGGCCTTAACTACTATGTATTTGCATAAGCAAATAAATGCAATGCACTTACTGTGCTCATAATGTATTGAAGAACACTTCTGGTGCTCTTGAAGTGGGATACGGGTAGGGTTAGGGGGTTATTATTCACTTCAGTGTAAGTACATAATAGTTAAGGCCACCTAATATAAAGGGATCAAAGACTTTATTTTCCTCATAAACTCTACACAATGGACCGGCAAACAATTTCAGAAATTTTGCTATTTGTCTACAACCTAAAATGTATTATTTAGTGTGAAAAGTTTGTTCATATTAGTGGGGTAGAGAGTCAGACTTGTTACCCAAAGGTTGCAGGTTTGATTCCCAGTATTGGCAGGAGTTATGGGTAGGGGGAGTGAATGAACTAGGTTCTCTTCCACCCTCAATACCCATGACTAAGGTATCCTTGAGCAAGGCACAAAACCATCAGTTATAGCTGTGCAGTACCCACTGCTTACACTCAAAGTCAACAAGCCACTTGCTCTATTTGCAAAATACAAATATGTCTTGTGAAAATGAATGGAACGAGTTTAGTTCTGTTAAATGATTCATTCTAGCTGTTTGAAACTTAATGAAGAAATAATCAAATGAATTAGATGAGAACTTGTTGATTCAATGAGATTTAAGCTCTTCATTTGAATGACTCTCTCTGGTTACTGTGCACCTCCATCACACTAGGCGGCGGTATGCACTTATAAGCTGGTTCGCATACACACCTATAAAGAAGCCACTGCAAACCTTTTCCAAACTTATGTTGACCAAGTTTGCTGAGCCCGTGCAAATCTGTGTACAAACAGTACCAGGGTGTTAGACATAGTATCAGGATACTGTTTTACAGTACACTAGCGTTTACTTTAATTTATTTATTTGAAAATAATTCATTCATTACATAAAATTACTTCTGTCTTTGTCCCATTCTTCTTCTACTTTTTCTTTTTCTTAATTTTTTTCTTCCCTGGGCATCAAATGCTTCAGTCTTTTTGATATGATGATTATTTATCAGTAATAGCATAACTTTTAGCAAAACAGAATTAGTTTTTTAACATTTAATACCATGCTTTTAGTATGAAAATGATAGCTTTTTTGTAGCTGGACAGAAGCTCTCCTAGACACCGGTTATGGTTCCTTTAAATTGGGTGCACTTATTTTTCCAATCGAACCCCATTGCTTGTTTTCTTTACGCTGCAACTTTGGCTCATGAGCGAATTTTGTCTTCTGATCAGCCTATAGAATTCAAAATAATCAAAATAATCATTTTGTCACGTGTACAGAAAATTGGCGAGCCAGCAGAAGTCTAATTATTGCAGCAAGGGTGTTAAATGACATGAAAAAAAATTGTATCAGTTGCACTGCCACTGAAGGATACCTTGAGCAATTAAAGCTAAAGAGCTAAATGCACCTGTGCCAACTTAACATTTGACTTTGGCAACTGCTGCCCATGACCTGGAGAGAAAGGATAACAAAGCTGTTAAGCTCCATGTCGGAAGTTTTCTCCCTGCACGACTTGGATTTTGGTTACACAATGAAGGTCAATCACCAAATAAAGTTAAACGACGAGACACTATTCAAGCAAAGGGCCAGGCCCATACATGCCCAAGACATAGACGCTGTGAGGAAGCACCTCCAAGAGTTGCTAGCTGCCGGCGTTATCCAGGAGTCTGAGTCTTGATTTGCTTCGCCCATAGTCGTCGTCCAGAAAAAGGATGGCTCAGTGCGGCTATATGTTAACTTTCGGAAGCTAAATTCTCCTAAACGGTCTCCTAAACATCAGGTCACTAGCACCTAAAGCACTTATCATAAATGAAATAATAACAGACAACAATCTTAATGCACTC
>CAIGQV010019532.1:8921910-8941075 GCA_903798115.1 Danio jaintianensis
TAGTCATTTTGTTTCAGCCAGGTTTCAGTGAGACAGAGTGCATTAAGATTGTTGTCTGTTATTATTTAATTTATGATAAGTGCTTTAGGTGCTAGTAACCTGATGTTTAGGAGACCAAGCTTTAAAAAATTTGTATTTTCACTTTTTTGCAGTTTGTCCGGTTTGATTCTTAATAGATTTTTTCTAGAGCACACAGTAAGTTTATTTCCTGATCTAATAATACGAGGAACAGACACAGTCTCTATGGGGTTAGCCAGATATGCATTACTGTGATTTAAGCGGGACGAGCAAGAGTCTATATGGCTAAAATGTGAATTTTTACTTACTAGTCAGATAGAACGAAGCATCCTGGAGATGTCTGACAGGAGTTCAGCATTTTAATGTACTATTCCTGCAAAATACTTGAAAAAAAAGGATATACTGTGATTATTTTATTATAGTTTGTATGAGTTTAAGATAATTTTGCAAAGGTTAACGCAGCTCGTGTGGAGATATGCTAACCATGCGGTCTGCAGCTACAGGCTAATGTGTTGCTCCAAAATAATTGAATTGTATTTTCATTTTATTTTATTTAAACTTTGAACTGGGTTTATTTTCCTGGAAAGGAGGAAGTCATTTGACTGTGAATAGCTATAGAGGAATTTAATTTATTAGATAATTAGATTTATTAGATAATATAATTAGATTAGATCATATAATTAGATAATATAATTAGCTGAATAAGTAAATAGGTAACAATAAGTGATAAATAATATATATAGTAGTTAATATATATATTTATTTATTTTAAATAATAGTATTCTAAACAATCTAAACAAGTATACGGCCATTGGGTTTAATTTGTGTTTTTGTTTAAGGTATTGTGGTAGTTTATTTATTTGATTCAATTTGTGTATTGTATCTGTTTTCTTTGTGTTGTGATTTTGAACTTAATAGTTTACATTTTAAAAGAAATTATAAAGCACATATTTTTCCAATCGAACCCCATTGCTTGTAGTCTTTACTCTTGCTGCAACTTTGGCTCATGAGCGAATTTTGTCTTCTGATCGGCCGATAGAATTCAATAGTAATCATAATAATCTGTAGGTCACGTGGGCTACACTAGAGCAAGTAAGCTCGGCATAATTAGTTAAGATGCAGTGTTTTAAATGGTCTGATATTGCAACAGTGTTGTCAACTGACTGTAGCTGTTTCAATTATTTTCTGGAAGTGGAACAATCACTGATGCTCAGTACATCTTTTTTTGTAATTGTTATTTTATTAAATACCATTGTCTTCTTCTGTGTTACTATTTTACAGCTTAAAAAAAGTTATTTACAAATGCTCTTGTTATATTTTAATGTTTATTTTTGTTAATGTATAAATGTTACTTTTTTGTCTCATGCCAGTGCCTTAGTGCCCCCCACCAGTGTCAATATACAGCCATATTGCACTGCTATGAGTGTGATATTGCGTTTATACAACAGTTTGACTCTCAAAACCCTTTTGTACGAGGAACTACTTTCTTCCGCCGTTCATTCACATCTGCAGCTGACTGTCAAAACAGCAGAAAATTTACCAGGTTCACAAACGTCACTTTAGAACTAGTATTTGAATGATTCTATTAGCTTAATGTCTAAAGTGATGACAAAACAGCAAATTTTTGCTCACATTTTACGATTATAATGCTGAACGGCATGAAATGCCATCAATCTACAGAGATTTCCCAGTATTTCTCTGTTGCAATCAAGATATCACAATAATTAACCTCGAAAAAGCCAAAGCAAAGCAAACACTACCAGCTTTTGTGGTATAAATACAGCACTACAAAATACAAAAGAGAGCCCTAAGGACTTATTATGCAGTCTCTGTCGCCATCTTGTGGCGGAACGTCAAGCGTCAAGGTCAGACAGGCTGATGGCGGCCGATGCATTGAATCTGATGCTCCGAAATTATCATTATTTTAAAATAGGCACTGTCCTTAAAAATAAACTGCATAGTTGCAATCTAAACATTCTCAACTAAAAAAGCCTCAAAAGTACATTATGTTGTCCAACAGGAGCAATATTGGTCAAACTGCAGAGTGTCCTCTGCTTGACGCTGTATGTGGGCGGAGTAATACACAAAGGTGAAGAGGCTGTACGAGTGCTGTTATTTGTGTGCTGTTATTTGCACATCTCTCTGCTGGAGCAAAGCCTGTACTCTCGTGCCATGCCGTGTTCAAAGAAAACCTGAACACACCGATCCATTGATCCCAAGTACGTGAATCTCCCCCACAAAAGATGCGATCGTGGACTTTAAATTACTGTTGATCCATTCTGTTAAATTGGATTGTGGGTGATATGCGGTGGTAAGCTTCTAGGTCACCTCCATTGCTCACAAATTTGCTCTATTAATCTAGAGGTGAACTGTGTGCCCCTATCTGAAACTAAGTAAGCTGGAGTGCCCCATCTTGTAAAGATCTCCTCAACCAACAAATGTGCAATTGTATTTGCTTTGGCCACTCTCATTGGAAAAGCCTCAACCCATTTAGTAAAATAGTCCACTACGACCATCAAATACTCATTCTGTTGCGTGCTCTGTGGAAAGGGACCCATGATATCCACACCTATCATGTAACCAGGTTTGACAATGGGAACGTTTTGTAGCTCTCCTGCTGGTTTTAAATTGGATGCCTTATGCTGCTAACACAATTTACACTGTTTACAATGTTGCCACACATCAGTACGTATACTTGGCCAATACGCGAACTCCAAAGTTCTCATTAAAGTTTTAAATTTACCTAAGTGACCACTCAATGGATTGTCATGGGCATAATTCAAAAAAGCTTCTCTCAAACAACCAGGAACTACAATCTGCAGCTTCTGTCCTTTATTCGAGTCTGGTACACTCCTAAACAACACATCATTATCCACAATGAAGTGGGACCTTATAATATCAGTGACAGCTTGTTCCTTGGTCTTTTCCCTTAAGTCTTGACATTCTGAGTCTTTCTTTTGTTTGTCTGAGGCACTCCTAGATGTAGATCGGGACCTCTTGTGAGTAGATGATCCATCATGCTGTACAGTGGTAGACACAAGTGGTTTAAAGATTTTCAACTGTTGTTCAAGTTGTTTATCTTGTCGTTTTAAACAATCCACCATGCATCCAACAGCTGTTTCAGACGTTTGAAATCTTTGTACATGACAATTCATTTTATCTTCACATACTTTAATTATTGTCTTCACACTCTCCGTAGTAATCAATTCACTGATGCTCCACGTCTGCAAGATGTGCTTCAGTGTTTTCAATGCAGTGCTCAGTGTCTTCAACAGTGAATTGTGGCTTATCTTTGAGATATTCAGGTGGTGGAGGCGGTGGTTAATTCTCAGTATCCATAACTTTTTCATTATTTTGGGCAGCAGATACATCTCCGCTTCCTCTCTCATCTTCCGAATCTATATGTAACTCGCTTAATGTGTCAATAAGGTTGGCAACAGAATCTCTACACTGACTGAAACATTTCATCAAAGAAACCAATGATTGGGTTGTTCTCATCCATGGCAAATGTCGGGCTAATATAATTTGTTTCGGCAGAGTTAGCGGTCACAGTATGTAGATGAGACGGATACAAAAAAGGTAGGATCCAAGTGCATTTAATGATGAAATAATCGTGTTGATAACAGAAAATGAACAGGACATCCAAAAATCAAAGTATCAAAAGAACAATAATAAACAAAACAACAAACCATGGCAAGATCCAGGAACATAACACAAGCACAACATACCATACAAAAACAAACGGGTGCAGGGTGTATAAATAGTCCAAACAATCAATAGTGACAGGATACAGCTGCGTGTGTGATCAATGGAAGTGAAACCAGGTGTATGTGTAGCGGAATGAAGGGAATTGTAGTTCGTGACTGAATTGTAGTTCACCAGCAATCTCTGCAGTCCTCGATCACTGGTGAACGTGACATTAGCAGTACAGCCCAAAAAAATGTTTTATTAATGGGACCAAAAAAAAACAACAACACTCTATTTGTTTTCAGATTTTTCAAAACGGTGCCTGTTCGGGTGCCATCTGCAACACCTCCTCTCCTCGAATTGGTATTACTCTGAGGGGGTTCTACAGATATTTGGCTGTACTGAATAAACATTCTTCAGAAACAAATTATAATAAGCGTATTGTCTCCCTTTATTTTACCCACACGTGCATCGTTATTATCATCAACTGAAAAGCATAAATCACAATAAAAAAAAACACAAGACATCTTTTAAAGACAATATCTTAATAGTCTTTCTAAATAAAGTTAGTAAACTTCAAACACTTATCGTTCCGAGAGTGAATTTGACCTTCTACTGGTCTCACGCAGTCACGTGATGCAATTTTGCAGGTCAGAGTTCACCAAGTTTGAACTTTACAACGCAGTGAACTGCGAAACTTGTCGCACAAGCTTGCGTTTCCAGTCTGCAGCATTCACATGCGTATGAATGGAAGTTTATGGGGCAAAAAGTGCAGTGTGACTGTGGCTTTAGTAAGATGATATTTAAATGTTTGACACCTGTGCTATACACTGCAGGTGTTGTTTATTAATTTAACCTTTTTGTTTCATTGTAAAAAGAAAACATATTCATTTCTGCTGATTTATTTAATTGTGTTATACATTTTATGTTATTAATCAATAATCACTTCACAGACAGCCGAGACACACGGAGCCTGTGGCAAGCCATTCATCATGGTCTAAAAGCCCCCACCACAGACCTGTAATGATGACGCATCCCTCCCAGATGCACTCAACCACTTTTATTTACGGTTTGAAATGCAGAATGACACACCTGCACAAAAACTACCCCCAACACCCAACGACCAGGTGCTCTGTCTGTCTCCAGCCGATGTGAGGAAGAGCCTATCTAGGATCAACCCACGCAAGGCTGCGGGTCTTGACAACATACCCAGCCGTGTTCTGAAGGACTGTGCTGCACAGCTGACAGATGTCTTAACAGATGTCTTCAACACCTCGCTGAGACAGGCAGTCGTCCCCACATGTCTGAAGTCCACTACAATCATACCAGTGCCAAAGAAATCATCTGTGTCCTCTTTAAATGACTACCGTCCTATAGCACTGACTCCAATCATGATGAAGTGCTTTGAGAGGTTAGTCGTGCACAATATCAAGACCAGCCTCCCAAATACACTTGACCCGCTCCAGTTTGCATACCGTCCAACCCGCTCCACGGACGATGCAGTCTCCTCCACCCTCTACCTGGCTCTTACCAACTTAGAAATAAAAACTCTTATGTTAGAATGCTGTTCATTGACTTCAGCTCAGCATTCAACACAATAATCCCACAACAGCTCATAAATAAACTCCACCTGCTAGGCCTTAACACCTCCTTCTGAAATTGGATCCTGGACTTTTTAACTGGAAGACCCCAGTCAGTCCGTGTCGGCCACAACACCTCGAGCACTACCACACTGAGCACAGGTGCCCCACAAGGCTGTGTGCTCAGCCCACTGCTCTTCACGCTGCTGACCCACGACTGCACTGCTAAGTTCAGGTCCAACCACATCATCAAGTTCCCGATGACACAACAGTGGTAGGTCTCATCAGCAACAATGATGAAACGCACTACAGAGAGGAAGTGGCACAGGTGGCTGAATGGTGTGTCGCTAACAACCTCCCCCTCAATGTAGAGAAGACAAAGGAGGTTGTGTTGGACTTCAGGAGAAACTCCATTGACCACCCCCTACTGACCATCGACAGCTCGACTGTCGAAAGAGTCAGCAGCACTAAATTCCTGGGGGTTCACATCACAGAGGATCTCACCTGGACTACCAACACCACGTTCCTCTCCAAGAAAGCACAACAACGCCTACACTTTCTTCGCCGGCTGAAAAGGGCAAGTCTTCCTCCACCCATCCTCACCACATTCTACAGGGGAACCATTGAAAGTGTGCTGACCAGCTGCATCACTAGCTATGTTTCCATCCAAAAATGCGAAATAACTTTATGCGCTAAACTGGAATATCGCATAAAAGATGTGCGAATAAAGCAGCGTTTCCATCCAACGAGTCAAAGAGAACAAAATCATCACTTCCTGATTAAATGGCGCAACAGTATAAACGGAATTTGCTGAGGTAGGAGAAGCTGCGTGAATCTTTTCTTCATTTAATAAATGACTTGCGCCTCAGAAGGCAATGCTGACACGCAGTGAACGCGTGGTGGCGTTTGAAGGCGTGAGACGCGGAGCACAGACGCTCTTAACAATTCTGGAGGTCATTAATAATATAATAACACTAATACTGAAATGCTTAAGGCATTTTAGAATGACCAAAACAACATTTCAGATGTTTTACAATGTGGTCAGCCTGCTGGTTTGTCCATTTACACACATTTTTATCATCACATGATCTCTTATAACCAAATCACATTACCTTTTTTTAATGCGCATACTGGAATTTGTTCGGTAAAAGTGTTTCCATCGCAGTTTATGCGCATCTTTTCTTATCGAATAAAAAGTTTATCCTACTCAGTTATGCGCATACATTTTTTATGCGCATTTCCAAAATTTATGCGCATCTTAGCGTTTCCATCAACCGATTTTTTATGCGCATAAAAATAGGTGGATGGAAACGTACCTACTGTCTGGTACGGGAGCTGCATTGCTGCCGACCGCAAGACCCTCCAGCGCACAGTGAACACAGCCGAAAAGATCATTGGTGCCCCTCTATCCTCCATTCAAGACATTTTCCTCTCACGGTGCTCCAGCAAAGCTAGCAGTATTGTGAAAGACTCTACTCACCCCTTCCACAGTCTCTTTCAGCTGCAGCCATCAGGAATCAGAATCAGAATCGGTTTTATTGCCAAGTGTGCTTACACACACAAGGAATTTGTTTTGGCTACAGAAGCTTCCAGTGTACATAAAGTGACTACACAAAATAAATATGAGAAAAATATGACAAACATTAAACAGAGATGCAATTAGACAAAAGAGCTCTGGATGATGAATTGTTTGTACAGATTTGTTATAAATATACAAGTTATAAGGTGCTGTGTACAAATGCGTATGGAGAAGTATTGCATTGTATATTGTTATAAGGTGCTGTGTACAAATGCGTATGGAGAAAGTATTGCATTGTATATTGTTATAAGGTGCAGTGTACAAGTGCGTATGAAAAAGTATTGCACATGTTTATTGCACAGTAGGGGAATAATTAACTGTTCATGAGGTAGATGGCCTGAGGAAAGAAACTTTTCCTGTGTCTGGCTGTTTTTGTGCGCGGTGCTCTGTAGCGCCGACCAGACGGTAACAGTTCAAACAGAAAGTGTGCTGGGTGTGAAGGGTCCAGAGTGATTTTGAAAGTCCTTTTACTCACTCTGGAAGAGTACAGTTCTTGAAGTGTAGGAAGGGTAGTGCCAGTGATTCGTTCAGCAGTCCGGACTATTCGCTGTAGCCTATGGAGGTCGGTTTTGGCAACTGAGCTGAACCAGACGGTGATTGAAGTGCAGAGGATGGGTTGGATGACAGTTTAGTAGAACTGTACAAGCAGCTCCTGTGGCAGGTTGAACTTCCTCAGCTGACGAAAGAAGTACAGTCTCTGCTGGGATTTCTTCACAATAGAGTCTATGTGAATGTCCCACTTCAGAGATGGTGGTGCCCAGGAACCTGAATGACTCTACTGCAGCCACAGTGCTGTTCATGATGGTGAGTGGGGGAAGTGCAGGGGGGTTTCTCCTAAAGTCCACTATCATCTCTACCATTTTGAATGTGTTCAGCGCCAGGTTGTTGCATCTGCACCATAGAGGAAGAAGGTTTTGAAGTATTAGAGCCTGCTCGGCTAGACTACTCAACAGCTTCTTCCCACAGGCTGTTAGAGCCCTCAACTCCAGTCAACTTACCCCCCTCTGAAACCTCCCCTTGCATTCCTGAGTATGTCTCATACAGGGGAGTGGGCTTAACAAACCACCTGTGGAAGGACACCCTCTCAACTCTCTGACTCTTGCACCAGGCTGCACATTTGCACTATAGACACTTTCTTAATCACTCCATGTCTCTTGGAAAAACACTGTGCATAATCAAATTGTGCTTCATTTAGCTGAGTGGGCTTGTCAAACCACCTGTAGAAACACTCTTTTCTCGTATGCACCTGACACTTTATCTAAACTCCATCTTACAAGGACTCAATAAGGAAAGCGATGTTTACTATAAATGTACCACAATCATGTTGCACTGCTTGCTTCAACCTTAAATACCTCTTGCACAATATTAAACCTTAAATACCTCTTTTGCACAATATTCACCTTTAATACCTCTCTTGCACAATATCCTGCACAATATTGTTCAGAGTGCTTAAAGAGAGAGCCCACAGAGCACAAAGAGTAATAGTTTAAAAAAGCTTTTGTGCAAGCTTTTATAGCGTTGCACCTACCCTGTAAACCATTTGAATTATGTTTTCCCCTCCCACAAAAAAACACAGCAAATATCAAAGTTATCGCAAAAATTAGGTTGACCCCAAAGAACACCGATGTGACAAAATGTGTACAGGGCATTACAAAAAATAATATCATGTTAATTTTATGTTTACCAAGTTTTCCCGATTAAATTAGGAGAAGTCATTCAATCTGAAGGATAATAGGAGGGTTAATTCTTTTTCATTTGTAAAGATATTTGCGTATTGCTGTACATCCTGCATGTTTTAAGCAATGTGTAAGCGAGGCGCACAGCTAACGTGCTCTGCGTTGGACTTTAGACCTGCTTTCAGCTGGTCTATTGCACAGTCTATTTTAGTTCCTCAAAATAGCAACGCGCCAACAATGCACCTTAACACACCTCTTTTCTAGACCGGAACTCCCATGAGTCCACAAAGTGCCGCAAATAGATTTGCTATTAAAACAATGTGGTGCAAAATGGGAAAATTAGGGTTGCACTGGTCTGAAAATAGCAACATGTCATGGCAAACACGTCTTGCGCCTTATTGCGCCGGGTGTATGATAGGGCCCTATATGTCTGTTGTGTTGCCCAAGAAAAGTCTCAAAACTCTGTAATAATTGTGTTGTGGCAGTTCACCTTGAAGACATTAATGAGAGTTTCAAGAGATGAGAGTAAACAGTGAGGAAATAAAATAATTATTTTATCTTTAGCAGAGCAAATGTAATGGATAAGCATGCAGTCTAGCTGTACCTGTAAAAATTTTTTTTTTAACCATTTTTTAAACTTGTCTTTTTTCTTATTTTCACATTTACTCATTTAGTAATACCTAAATGTAACTGGACTACAAAACCACTCATAAGAAAATTATGATTTATACATAATAATGTATATATATACATGTATGTATATATACACAATCTGATTGCTGAGTGAATAAGCTTTCCATTGATGTATTGTTTTTTTATTAGGATTTGGAATCGAGGGGGTTCAGAAAAAAAAAATACAACATCACATTAAAGTTGTCTATATTCAATTAAGATTTGATATATTTCATTCATTCATTTCTTTTCGGCTTAGTCCCTTTATTAATCTGGGGTCGCCACAGCGAAATGAACTGCCAACTTATCCAGCATATGTTTTACGCAGCTTCCAGCTGCAACCCATCACTGGGAAACACCCATACACTCTTATTCACACACATACACAATTTAGCTTACCCAATTCACCTATAGTACATGTCTTTGGACTTGTGGGGGAAACCGGAGCACCCGGTGGAAACCCACGCGAACATGCAAACTCCACACAGAAATGCCAACTGGCCCAGCCGAGGATCGAACCAGTGACCTTCTTGCTGTGAGGCAACAGCGCTACCCACTGCACCACCGCGCCGTCCTGATTTGATATATTTACGAAAGGAAATTTACAAATGTCTTCATGGAACATAATCTTTATTATTTTGGCATAAAATTAAAAATCAATCATTTTGTTGGCTATTCCCACAAATATACATGTGCAGCTTAAGATTGGTTTTGTGGTCCAGGGTCACAAATGTCTATAAGCCTAGATTCAAACTAAAAAACTATTTTTTTTTAAATTGTCACGACTTGTCACATTTCAGTAAATAGCACTATGCTAATTTTAAAAGTGAAATGTTATATTGAAAGTATTTATTTCTTGAATCTTTAAAACTGAAGTTTATTTATGAAATACTAACACTTGGCTGCATGATACATTTTGAAACAAGTATTACTGTACTTACCACAAGATGGTGCAGTTTCACAACAAACTCAGCACAAATCCACAAATCCTCTCTTTACCATTCAATAATCTGTTTGTTATCAGTTTTATGAAATATCTAACCTATTAAATGAATATGTTTTGGGTAATACATATTTAGTCTAAATCTGATGGTTAACATTTAAATTTATAATAAAGTACAAGATCATTATCAAGTCACATTTATTTCTATGTATATTCTTTACAGATTGTATTAAAGTTATGGATATTCAAATATGTAAAGCAGCACTGTAAAGACAACAGCATCATTATTTTGATCATGTACAAATTTCAGTCAGTGTTCAGTTCTTCAAAAGGCTGCAATGACATTATCTTTCAGTGATCTTTCAGCAACCAAGTTATAGCAAGCATGTTTTTAACTTTCCCTCTAGTCTTAAGTGAACTGTAAAGTAAAGCCATTTAGCTAGTAGTACAGACCTGTGGTTGTTGTGATTGTCATGATAGCCTGATGCATTTAAGATGGCCATTGGGATCTTAACAGAGTACTTGTTTAATTGATAAGGTGGTCACTGATGATCTTTCATAAAGTTCATGTCTCATGTGTGTTATGTCCGTCATGAGTCTATCTTCAGACTGGATCCAGGTGATTATGTTCAGGATAAACTTTCTAGGTTCTCCACCTTCACTGATGTATGCAATGCTAAAAAAAATTCTATCACAACAAAATAATAAACTCTTCCATCTCTCGTGCTCTTCAAAACATTCTCCTCCTCCTGCTCCCTTATCAGTTACAGCTAAGGCCTTTGCAACATTTTTCACTAATAAAACACCAACCATCAGTTCTCACTTCTCTAACAGACGTACACTCCATATCACCAAGTACACACTCACCTGCATCCTTCTCCCTCTTCTCATCCTATCCAGTCACTCTACTACCTGTCAACTGGCCCCTATTCTCTCTATCAACTGTTTTCTAATTCACATAATTAACACATCACTTCACTCTGGTTCATTTCCCATTGCAAGCCTCAGAAACTTCATTGCTTAAGAACCAACCTCAAATTCAATACTTGTAGACAGTTACAGACTACAATCCCTCTTGCCCTGCATTAAAAAAAAAATAGAAAGAGTTGTTTTCTACCAAGTCTCTGTCATTCTTACCCAGAACAACCTCCTGGAAAGTTTCCAGTCCAAATTCAAAAGCAGACACTCCACTGAGACTGAGACCTGACACTCACAAAAAAATGCATTATTAGTGCTCACCTTGTTTAATTTGTCTGCTGTTTTTGATACTGTTATCCACTAAATTTAATGGGAATCTCAGGCACCACACTTCAGTGGTTTAGTTCTTACCTCTCAGGTTGGTCATTTAGGGTACCTTGGAGAAGTGAAATGTTAAAAATGTACCGGGGCGCCTCAGGGCTCTGTTCTTGGACCACTTCTTTTTTCCATTTACATGGCATCACTTGGGTCTGTCATTCAGTAACACAAGCCTTTCCTATCACTGCTATGCTGCTGCTGCTGATGATGATGATGATACACAGCTATACCTCTCATTCTAGCTGCATTATCCGATGATTGCTGCTTGGATATCAGCATGTCTAACAGAAACTTCCTACTGGATGATGGGCCATCACCTTCAATTCAGTCTTGCCAAAACAGAACTTCTGGTAATCCTGGCCACCCTATTGCTTAATCTCTTAATACAGCTGGGCACCTTGAACATAACTCCTTCCGGGACAATCAGGAAGCTAGGAGTGGTTCTTGATGACCAGCAGAACTTTACAGACCACATTGCTAGAAATTCTAGATCATATAGTTTTGCTCTATAAAACATCAGGAAGATTAAACCCTTCCAGTGGGAACATTCTGCTAAACTGCTTGTCCAAGTAATACATTAAAGCAACCTAGACTTGAGGTCACAAATGCATAAATTAACTTTTATTCATTTGACTAAAATGTCTTAATTAAGATATATTTTTAACATGGAAACAGCTGTTAACAACAACTGTTTACAACTGTTAGAATTTTTTGCATTGAATTTTATTTTAACATGGCTATTATTGTGTAAATGTATATTGGAGTGTGTATGTATAGTCTTAGTAGTAGTAGATTTTATTGTCATTCAACTATAATCAATGTGCACATTCATTCATTTTCTTTTCGGCTTAGTCCCTTTATTAATCTGGGGTCGCCACAGCAGAATGAACTGCCAACTTATCCAGCATATGTTTTATGCAGCGGATGCCCTTCCAGCTGCAACCCATCACTGGGAAACATCCATACACACTCATTCACTACAGACAATTTAGCTTACCCAATTCAACTGTAGCGCATGTCTTTGGACTGTGGGGGAAACCGGAGCGCCCGCATGAAACCCACGCAAACAAGGGGAGAACATGCAAACACACAGAAATGCCAGCTGACCCAACCGAGGCTCGAACCAGCGACCTTCTTGCTGTGAGGCGATCGTGCTACCAACTGCGCCACCGTGATGCCCTCAATGTGCACATATGAATGAAATTCCATTCCACTGGCTCATAAATATTACACTAACTAATCGTGCACAACTGTATAAAATCTGTTAAAATAAATGAATAAATAAATATGTATACAATACAAATTAGATACATATTACAGTATGCATTAAGGACATAGCTCTAAAAAATTAACAATGTGAAATAAGAGTATGCATTAAGAATATAGCCTGAAAAAGAATTAACACTGTTCTTATTAATATTGTTGAATATACATAAACATTAGCACCATCTAAAACAAATTATTGCAGTGGTAGTATGTAAGCACATTATTTATCAGCATAATGAATACACGTATGTGCAAGCACAGTATATATTGTGTATAGCTTTTCTTCAAATTTTTTTAACATTTACCAAAACTCTAAATTGCATATGTAAAATGCACATTGTCCCTGTCTAATAAACATATAACTAAGCAAGCATGTAGATATATATAATTAATAAATGAATAAATAACAGCAGATTTAGCAGTATGTTTAGAGTATTAGAGACCACTTGGCTGTCACGTCAATAAGGATACTGAGAGGGATCCAAAATGCAAGTAAAACGTTTATTTAACAGAGTCAGAATAAACAAAACAAAACAAAAAAATCACATGAGAAGTCAGGGGCTTGTAGACAAACAGGAAACTGATAATCGAACGGAATCCAGCAACCGGTCGGTCCTCACCAGTCCTGAACACAGACAGAGACACATGAACAATCATAACGAACTGACAAGGAGACAAAGAAGTGTTGTCTAGATATAGACGAGATAATGATCTGCAGCTGGCCGGTAATGGCCGGTAATGGGGCATGAAACACGGGATGGATTCTCCTGTACGCTGGAGGAAGTTTGAGGCAGACTGCCACAGGACTAATGATTTTGATGACCGTGAACGGGCCAATAAATTTAGGTGCAAGTTTATTACATACGGTGAGCAAGGGAATATTCATGGTTGAAAGCCACACGTTTTGACTGACAACGTAAACGGGAGGCGATCGGCAATCGGCTTTAGTATTGGTGTGCACACCCAATTGGAGGAGGATCTGTCTGGCCCTGCTCCGAATGCGTCGGCACCTCTGGACAAAGGCGTGGACGGAGGGAACCGCGATTTCAGATTCCAGACTGGAAAAAACTGGTGGCTGGTAACCTAGACTACACTCAAATGAAGATAGGCCCGTGGCTGACACTGGTAATGAATTATGTGCGGACTTCACCCATGGGAGCTGCTGACTCCAAGAGGTGGGATTCTGGGAAACCAAACAACGTAACACACGCTCGAGGTCTTGGTTGGCCCTCTCTGTTTGTCCGTTACTCTGAGGATGAAAACCAGAAGAAAGGCTAACAGTCTCCCCCAATAAATGGCAGAATTCTCTCCAAAATTTAGAGACAAACTGAGGCCCCCTGTCAGAAACCACGTCCGTCGGGAGGCCATGAATGCGAATGACGTGATTAATGACAGCATCCGCTGTCTCTCTGGCTGAGGGTAATTTGGGCAGAGGAATAAAATGAGTAGCCTTCGAAAACCGGTCCACCATGGTCAAAACGGCCGTATTGCCACCAGATGGCGGGAGACCTGTGACAAAATCTAGTGAAATGTGCAACCAGGGTCTCAATGGCACTGACAGAGGCTGATGGAGCCCGGCGGGAGAAGGATTGGAAGTCTTAGAAACAGCACAAACAGAACAGGCCAAAACAAACTCACGTATGTCCGCACCATAGCTGGCCACCAGAATCACTGTTTAATCAAAAATAAGGTACGACTCACCCGCGGATGACAAGCCACTTTGGAAGTTTTTCTTTGGAAGTTTTTCCCCATCGAATGACGTCAGACCGAATCTCCTCCGGCACAAACAAGCGACTGGGTGGGCATCCGGGCGGGGGCGTTTCCCCTTCCAAGGCAGGGCGAACCTTACTCTTGATCTCCCATGTCACAGCAGAAATACAAATCCTCTGAGGAACAATGGGCTCGAGGGACGTGTTGTGCTCGGAAAAATCAAAAAGACGGGATAACGCATCGGGTTTGATGTTCTTGGAACCCGGTCGATAAGAGATGGTAAAGTCGAACCGTCTGAAAAATGATGCCCACTGAGCCTGCCTGGAGCTGGGACAGGATAGCACCCACCCCCACCTCTGACGCGTCAACCTCCACCACAAACTGCCGAGAGGGATCACCAGAATGGGGCCTGAAACAAAGCAGCCTTTTAATTTTGTGAATGCTGCTTGTGCTTCACTCGACCAGCTGAAAGGAGTCTTGGAGGAGGTTAAGGACGTCAAAGGGGCGGTGAGCTGGCTGAAATTGCGAATAAAACGCCGGTAAAAATTGGTGAAGCCCAGAAACCTCTGCAGGGCCTTACGGGACTCTGAAATTGGCCAATTTACCACAGCCTAAACCTTCTCTGTATCCATGCGCACCCCCTTATGTCATCCAGGTTGACATAAATGAACTGATCTATCACATCTCTCAACACATCATTTACGAGTGATTGGAAGACTGCAGGGGCATTGGAAAGCCCAAAGGGAAGAACGCAATATTCAAAGTGCCCCCTGGGGGTATTAAAAGCAGTTTTCCATTCATCTCTTATGTGGACATTCATCTCTTATGTGGACCAGTTCTAGCGTGGCTGCAGTCTGATTCTTGCAGGTACAAGGTGTTTGTGGGAGTCAGAGTTAGCAAAATACAAGAGTTGTCTGACCCAGGATCCCGGCACTATGTCGATTCATCGACTAATCCTGCCGATGATATTACACGCGGTCTGACATTGACACAATTGACCCAAGACATTCGCTGGAGGAAAGGTCCAGCCTTCTTGACACAACCAAGATGTAGCTGGCCAAAACTGCCTGAACGTCAAACCCCTGATGAAGACTCTGAGCTTAGGAAACCTACCTTCTCTGGGACACTTAACAAAACACCATTTATTCCAGATGTTCAGCTATTCAGTAGTTATCAAGAGCTACTAGACAACACGGTGAAATCCCTTCATGAGGCGGCTGATAAAAGAGATTCACCAAATGCAGATGACTATCACGAAGCAGAACTGACTCTCCTGAGAAATTGTCAGATGCATGATTTCCATAAAGAGTTTTCATTACTCAAGGAAGGGTAGGAAGAGTAGGAGGCAGACTTAGAAGATGTGAGAGCCTCACCAAAGATATTGTACATCCAGTTGTTTTAAATCCTTCCAATCCAGTAGTTATTCTCCTTATCAAGCATTATGATGCACAATTATTCCATTCAGGGCCTGGAAGAGTGTATGCTGAGCTACAACGGAAATTTTGGATCCTAAGAGGGAGAAAGGCAGTGAAAAAGCATCAGCGCTGCTGCCCTGAATGCCAAAAGTGGAGAGGCCAACCAGTTATTCTGAAAATGTCAGATATTCCACCTTCTAGTCTTAGATTGTTTAAACCTCCCTTTTACTCCACTGGGGTTGATTGTTTTGGCCCCCTTATGATAAACAGAGAAGAGGTGGATGGAGATGGAGGTGGATGGAGATGGAGACACAGCCAAATTCTCAGTGACCACTTCTGGAAACATTTTGTGCATGGCTTTCTGCCTACATTACAACCACGTCAGAAGTGGAAACAGGAAAGAGATAACATTACAGTTGGATCTGTAGTCCTCATAGCTGACGAGCAATTAGCCAGAGCTGTCTGGTGTATTGGTACTGTTTCATCTATCATTCCTAGCCCTGATGGTAGAGTTAGAACAGCTGTCATTAAGGTGAAGGAACACACATACGCTCGACCAGTTGCCAAATTAATCAGACTACCCGCTTTACCACAAGATAAAGATGTCATACATTAAACATGCTGTTAGCAAATTTGACTACCAAATTTGGGGGCGGCTGTAAAAAAGCCATTGTTCAGTTTATGCGCATTTAAAAGAGGTGTGGCGTATTTAGTGAGTCACGCGAATCAGTTCAGTTCAGAATCAACCAAATGAATCAATCGAGAGAGAATCAGTTCATGAATGGCGATGTGAAAGCAGAGGTCCTACAATCTCATCAGTAACGCAGCAAATACAGTAGATTATTGTCTCGTTCTGCAGCACCTTCACTTTGTGAACTACAGAAGGGTGTATTATAATCTGGATTGACAGCAGATGGGTTTTAATAACGCTAAAACGCAGTGCTGAAGTCTCGCTTGTGACAATCCTCGAAAGTCTGTCATTGAGAAACGTGAGTTTCAGTCAAGAGTATATTACATTATTATAACTAATAACTACTACGATTGTCAGTTATTTCTGTTTAATTGATGTACTACTACTGCATTATTGATGTAATGTTTGAGTATTTAATGATGTCTGCATTATTATAACCTAAACGAATATTTCATAATTATTCAGCAACATCCACTACTGACTGAAAATCCTGCCCTTCTCATCGCGGGAGGATTCATTGTGCACCAACGGCCCTGAGACTGTAGCTCAAAGACCAGCTTCATTTCGACCTTCTGCTATCTGATTATCTATAACAGACTTTTATAATAGTTTCTTCATTGTTTGATTTGTGAGCAACCAACATTATACCTTTACAACTTATATTGTGAACTTTTCTTTCATTATTATTTTGCGCAGGCCTACGCTCATTTGATGTATGTTTTTTGTTTTCTTTGGATATTGTTATTTGATGATGAATATATCCAATTTGAGTAAACACCAACAATTAAGTATATCTGTGTTTTCTTTCACGGTTATTGGACATCAATAGTGTTAATATACATACTGAGACGATTGGCACTGTAACAGTAATTAGAACACAGTTCTTCATAACACATGCCATCCTTCAGTCAAATAACTAATTTACTTAATTTTTATTCTTGCCTTCACTAAATTATTTAATAGAAAAATACATTTGTATTTTTTTTGTAATGTTTATTCCTAAGAGAATATATATATTTTTAATTAAAGATTGCTTTGTAAATTAACTTCATCATTGCTTGGGAACAATAGTCCAACAAAGACGGGGAAGAAGGTAAGAAAATTGGGAATGAAGAAAAAGAGAAAGGGAAAAAGAGGGGGGGAAAAACGAAGAGAAGAAAGGGCGCATTGTAACGTCCCAGACACCCCTTCCATGCAACTGCTTTACGTCATTTGTTTGTGATACTGTTCTGTGTAAAAAGAACACATTTTGAGTTACATTGTTTTCTATTGCAGGTTCTCACCAAGACTTGGGTTTGAATCCAGCTAAAGACGCTTTATTGTTATTTGTTTTTAATTATTCAATAAACAAACTGTTTGAATGTATACTGTTCCAATGTAAATAAAATATACGTAAGCACTTTTTTTCTTGAGTTTTTCTATTTTCTTTCATGAAAAATAAAGCATACATACTTGAATGTGTTATTATTTAGTAGTTGTTACAGTATTGTTATGCCTCTGGATATTATTGTACTGTATTGTGATTGTACAATGCAACACATTAAACAATAAGCACTTACTGTCAGTCACAAGAAAAAACAAAAATGTACAAATGATCTTTTTATATAGAAATATTATAGAGCTACAGTGTATATGGAATTAAAAGTCAAGGAGCAGTCAGTTATTTATATATGCATTATTTATTTAACAATTGTCAACAGAACAGTAATGAATATAGAATAGAAAATGTTAAAATAAATAAGTAAAATAAAATGTTAACAAAATAAATTAACAATTTAAATAAAATGTTAAATAAAAATAGAAACCAACAAAAAGGGGAAAAGTCAAGGAGCAGTCAGTTATTTATATATGCAATTTTTTTATTTAACAATTGTCAACAGAACAGTAATGAATATAGAGCAAAAAATCTTCAAATAAAAATAAGTTAAATGAAATATTAAAATATTAACACTATAAATAAACAATTTAAATAAAATGTTAAATAAAAATAGAAACCAACACAAAGTGGACTTAAAACTCAAGGAGCAGTCATTTACAAATGTGATATTTAACAATTGTCAACACAGAACAGTAATGAACATAGAAAAGAAAATGTAAAAATTATAAATAAGTTACTAACAAAATAAATAAAAATAAACAAAATATAATGTTAAATAAAATTAGAACCCAACACCAAGTGAAATAGAATAAATAGAAGAACTATTGTAACCGAGCGTTTGTACAGGGTCCGCCTATAACACTGAAACATACAAAACAACAAACGGAGGCGACTGAACTCTTCCAAACTCTCCTTTATTCTTCCCACACTTCTGAGTACCTGTAGATCTTGTGCGCATGCTCATAAAACCCAGCTACGGTAAGCCCCTAGGGGAAAACGCATTGCACACACTTACACAATAAACATCAGAACTGAGAACACATAACAGAATCAAATAAAGTCTGTTACACACGTCCCTCCCTCACAAAATAAACGTCCTCGTTTACATATCACAGTAACAGGTTAACAGCAAATACAATACACACTTGTGTATTTATATTTAAAAACAAACAAAAACAAAAACAAAAACATGGTTCTCCAAATTCAAACTTTTTTTTTTTTAGTACATAACAAACTCCTTTAGATGGACAGGAA
>CAIGQV010019532.1:8951075-8961605 GCA_903798115.1 Danio jaintianensis
GCACCATGTTGCCGGTATCTGATTGGTTTAAGTAGAAGGTGGGTGGAGTCCATCTATTTGTGGATTAGTGTTCGTCTTGACATTAGAAATGTTTCAAAATCCACAAATGCACAGAGCGATCCACAAATGCACAGAGAGCTACCCACAAATGCACACTAATCTACAAATGCACAGGACGCAATTCACATGTCAGACAAAATTGTATTTGTAGAATAAAAAATTCATGTGTAAGTATGTTTTTTATTGGCAAGTCTAATTTTACTGTTTGTGGAACTCTAAGATTTATTTGTGGATCTCATTGTATTTATTTGTGAATATACTTGGTATTTCTCAATCGCTTCACATTTATTTGTGGATCGTATTATATTTGTTTGGAATTACGAAACACTTCTATCTCCATATTAACAGTCGTTCTCAAATGCAAATGCGGCCCGCGATGCTGACCACGTAAAAAAAAAAAAAAGAATAATAATTAAATAAATAAATAAATAAGATAATAATAAATGGTTTTACGATTAATTTTTTTAATGTATTAAACAAATAAATGTATTATACCATCTTTGAACAATATTTTTCTCACATAAAAATCATTTTGGTGATCATGTACTGTTTTCATTTACGCGCAGAACTGACGCAACTATGATGAACAGATGCAATTACACAGTTAACGCACACAATTACAAGTGCAGTGCTCTGACAAATTTAAAACAGTCAACAACTAATGATCAAAATGGACAAATTTGTTATTAGAGGAGAAAAAAGATGTGAGGAAAACACTAATGAAGGAACACATGCAAACAAAAAGAGTCATTGCATCAGCAATGAAAGTAGGAGAGTGCTTGAAGAATGGACAGCCTTTCTGCTTGCTCTGTAGAAAAATACTGGGTGTATGCAAAACTTACAATGTGAAAAGACATTTTGATAACACCCATGCAACTTTTGACAAGAAATATCCACTTGGATCACAGGAAAGAACTTTCCAGATAACTAATATTGAAAAAAATGCCATCGCTGAGCAGAATACAATGCAAGCTAGCTTAAAAGTTTCTCAGGCCATGACATTAGCAACGTTTAACTGTTTTCTTGAAACATAATGTCTATTTAATGATCTGAGCAACAAGAATGAGATAATTTGCGGGATAAAAAGTTTGCAGCTCAGCAACGACACAGTTGCTCCTCGAATTTCTGAAATATCTGAAAATTTGACAGAACAACTAAAAGCTAAGCTAACTACTGCTTCAGCTCTCAGTTTGGCAGCGAATGAATCAACAGACATCGGAGATGTTGCTCAGCTTTGCATTTGGGTGAGATGTGTGAATGCAGAAACCTTTAAGGTTACAGAAGATATATTCGCGTTGAAATCGCTAGGCGAATGAACACGGGGCGAGGATAATTATAGAGCACTCAGTGAAGCATGCAAAGAAACACAGGAGAAGCACATGAACATACACAGGAGAAAGATTTCCAGTCTTGAGAGACAAAATATGTTACTTTTCTTGCAGACGTCACAGCTCACCTAAACAAGCTGAACCTGCAACTTCAAGGTGACGGAAAACATGTTGATGACCACTTCTGAATGACGCGTGTGATGGTGTACTGGACATGCAACAGAGAGAACGATTCTTTAAAACTGTCAGTCAAATGCAGCAAGGGGCTCTATAGAGGATTGCATGGAGTAGACGTGTTTTGCTGAGCTCCTCCACACCAACTTTGCAAATGAAAGAAATTAGCTGTCTTCAACTTTAATTTCATATCCTTGCTTTCTGAATATCTTATTGAACTGTTTTTTCACTACTCAGTCTACATTTTGATGCACGAGAATGCCTTTAAAGCAGGCAAAAGCCTCATAAGGCTCTGGTCAGTTAGCAGCCAGCCACGAGGAAGCTAACCCGACTCTCAGCCAAACAACTGTCGATGAAGACATACCTCCAGCGTGGGAAATATTTTCGATCTCTCCAGACAATGGTGCGTGAGTTTTCGGAAAGAGTAGAGACGAAGAGAGTAGAGAGTAGAGTCGAATCTCAGGCGCTGGATCATGATAGCCAACTGCACTTTCTTGAAACGGCTGTATTGGACCTGCAAAAACTCTCAAAGCTAAGGTCAACGACCTAGAAGGACGATCTCGGCGAAACAATATTAAAATAATTGGTGTTCCAGAAGGAGAGGAGAAAAGGAGACCGACCGAGTTTATTGCGACACTTATTCTGAAACTACTTGGTGAAACCCACTTTCAAAAACCTCAATGCTCAACGGTCAAACCAAGGCCATCGGAGGGAGAAAGGCCTTGCATCATCATCTTCTGTGACCATTTCTACCAAGAAAAAGAATTAATCCTCTGGCTCCGTCGCGATCGCACCCTAGAGTACAACGGTCACAAGGTATATATATTTCCAAATTAAACCGCAGAATTGATGGAGCAACTGAGGTCATCTGGTGATGTGATGCGATTACTGAGAGAGTTAAAAGTGTCACACAGTCTCCGTTTTTCTGCACGCCTCAGTTTTCAGCACAATGGACAGCTTGTGACCTTCTCAGACCCTGCAGAGGTAGCTAAATATGTGACATCCAGGCTGAGATAGAGGATCATACACAACGCCAATATCACAATCAAGGTACTTCTTAATACTGACGAAGGCGTATTGTTTCGGCTTGGCTAAGATGATGTACAATATACATTAATGAGGGGGGCCTTATTGTTACCAGAAATGTGGTAATGGAGCGGATCGAAACCACTGGAGTTGGGATATATCGTCACTTCTATGCGAGTGGTGTTCTCCAGTCCAAGAAAGGATGTAGTGCTTCAAGTTGGGGAAGCCTGTTACGGGGGAAGGTTGTTGGACTTTGTTCTAAGTCGTGAAAAGTTCCACTTGTTGAGGGTTTCTGTGTGTGTTTTTTTTTTTTTTTGTGAGGGAGGGGCGGGGCGGGGAGAGGGATCGTCTCGCCTCAGTGCTTTATTTTCTACTTAATTCTCGGGTAGATGACTACTAATAATCAAGCCATGAATTTAGTTTCTTGGAACGTAATTAAAAAGGAGCAGGGTCTTTGCACATCTGAAATCACTTAAGGCCGATATAATGTTTCTGCAAGAACCCCATCTTAATGCTGCCAACCAATGTAGACTCAGAGCTAACTGGATATCTCAGGTATACCAGGCCCACGTTTAATGTTAAAGCTAGAGGTTTAGCTACTCTCTTTCGCAAAACTGTGCTATTTCGCCTTTCATCAATGGATGCTGATCCTCAGGGAAGGTTTATAATGGTGAGTAGTCATATCAACTCGGTCCCAATTTTGATGACCCAGATTTTTTTCGTAAAATATTTAGCATAATCCCAGACACAAATACCACTAACCTTATAGTAGGTGGAGATTTTAATTGCTATTTAGACCCTTATATGGATAGACTTTCCACAAAACCACCACCCACAATTACTTCAATGCAAGTGCTTCATAACCTAATTAAATCTAGTTGATATCTGGAGGCTTCAGCATCCAAAGGATAGAGACTACTCGTTCTACTCACACGTACATAAATCATATTCTTGAATCGATTATTTTCTCCTAGCATCTGAACTGATTTCTAACATTGGTAAAACCAAGTATCATAACATAATAATATCTGACCATATTGCCCTGTCACGCTCCAACTTGAAAATATTCTGCCAAAGCGTAACTATTGCTGGCGTTTCAACCCTATGTTAATCCAAGATCCACCTCTTTGTCATACGTAAGTAATAGAATGGATGAGTACTTCTCAACTAATGATAACGATGAAGCCTCAGACTCAGTGTTATGGGATACTTTAAAGGGGTGGTCCACTACGATATCATATTTTAAACTTTAGTTCATGTGTAATGTAGCTGTGTAAACAACATGTCTGAATGTAATACGCTCAAAGTTCAATGCAAAAAGAGACATTGGCTTTTACAGAGCTAGCTTAGCAAAGCCTACAGTGAACGAACTTTGGGGACTACAAAAAAATACATCCGGGCTGATGAGATCACAAGGGGTTTTGGTTACAGGCATTTACCACGCACACACCCTGCGCAATGTGGTGTTCCAGTTGTGCACCACACACACTCACACTGGTTCCTGATCCTGACTGATTGCAAACACACAGCAGGAGGATTGTCAAAGACTGATTACTAGAACTTTAAATACAGTGCACACACACATCTGTGCTAAGTCTTGTTTATCTATTTGTGAACTTTACGATGCGTTTCCTTTGCCTTGTCTTGCCGTGTTTGATCCCCGCTTTGTTTTGTTTGTTTGTTTGTTTATGTTGTCTGCTGCCTGCCTTCTGACCACTCGCCTGTTATTTGACTACAACTCTGGATTCTCTGTATGTACCTGATTTCCCCTGTGTTGACCATTGCTTGCCTTACCATTCCTGTTAATAAAACCTGCACTTGGATCCACACTCCGTTGTCAGCATCCTCAACAGATTACAGAAGACTCAGCCACCAATGGATCCAGCGGTTATCAAAATTATGCGCCTCCATCAGGAAGCCCGGTCTGTAGAGGAGTATGTAGAGGACTTCATTAATCGGGCTTATCTAACATCTTGGGATGAGGTATGCCTCATTATATTTTTTCATGGTGGCCTGTCTGAGGCACTATACTCAGAAATGTCACTGAGCCCCACTGGACATTAATGTATTACATTGACTTTGCACTACAACTCAGCTAGACCTGCTGGCGACGGGGCTTGCTGCTCACTCTACTATTATGCTGGCATCACCTGTAATCCTGCCTCCTGTTTACCAGCCTAGACCACAACCAGTCCACAAAATGGCCGCCTCCACTTCGCAAGCTCACAAGATGGCCGCCACCAGCCCTCCAGCTCACAAGATGGTAAGCACCAATCTGCCACCAGCTCAGAAGATGGTATCCTGTTCCATGTATTTCTGCCATAGTTCCTGTCATTGTTTTTGCTCCTGATATACCATCATCTGAGTCACAAGAATGGCAACCACCACCTGAATTGATTGAGTTGCTGCCACAACTGGAACTGTTACTGCCAGAGCTACCACCACCACCGCCAGAGCTGCCAGATACTCCAGAGCTGCCAGATACTCCAGGGGTGCCAGATCCTCCCAAATTCCCCGAATAGTGGGCACCAGATCCTCCCGAATCCAACGAATGGCCAGAGCCACCACCTGTGTCCCACAAATGGCCGGAGTCGCCACCTGAGTCCCACGAATAGCCAGAGCCGCCACTTGAGTCCCACGAATGGCCAGAGCCACCACCTGAGTCCCACGAAAGGCCAGAGCCACCACCTGAGTCCCACGAATGGCCAGAGCCGTGTGACTTCCTAGAGCTGCCAGAGCTGTGTGACTTCCCAGAGCCGTGTGACTTCTTAGTGTTTCCTGAACCAAAGCCTCCTGACTCACTGGGGTTTGATGAACTGCCAGTGCCTCCTGACTCACTGGGGTTTGATGAACTGCCAGTGCCTTCTGAACCAAAGCTTCCTAATCCACTGGGGTTTTATGAACCGCCAGTGGCTCCTGACTCACTGGGGTTTGATGAACTGCCACTGCATCCTGAACCAAGGCCTCCTGACCCACTGGGGTTAGATGAACTGCCAATGCCTCCTGAACCAAAACCTCCTGACCCACTGGGGTTAAATGAAATGCCAGTGTCTCCTGAACCCAAGCTTCCTGACCCACTGTGGGTGTATGACCCGCCTGTGCCTGCTAAACCAAAGCCCCCAGACCTACCGCAGCTTTACACTCCAGGCCCTCCGCAGCTCAACGCTCCAGGCCCTCCGCAGCTCAACGCTCCAGGCCCTCCGCAGCTCAAAACTCCAGGCCCTCCGCAGCTCCATGCTCCAGGTACACCTCCACTGCATGGTCCTGGCCCTCCGTCCCACCCCCTGTTCCGCCTCCACTTCACCTCCCTCCTGGATTACATTGGGAGTGTCTGCAAGCCGCTCTTTGTGTGTGTGTGTGGGGGGGGGCTTTGTCACAATCACCAGCAATCTAATCCTTACAGGTTGCTAGTAAACACACAGATCGCATAGAACTACAAATCCGCCATTATATGGACTACAAGTTCCAGTTATGCACCACACACTTACACCAGTTCCTGATCCTGACTTGTGAGCTGCCACCACCTGAATTGATTGAGTTGCTGCCACCACTGGAACTGTTAATTCCAGAGCTGCCACCACCACCTCCAGAGCTGCCAGATACTCCCAAGCTGCCATATTCTCCAGGGGTACCAGATCCTCCCGAATTCCACGAATGGTGGGCACCAGATCCTCCCGAATCCCACGAATAGCCAGAGCCATCACATGTGTCCCACGAATGGCCAGAGCCGCCACCTGAGTCCCACGAATGGCCATAACCGCCAGCTGAGTCCCATGAATGGCCAGAGCCGCCAACTGTGTCCCATGAAAGGCCAGAGCCACCACCTGAGTGCCACGAATAGCCAGAGCCGTGTGACTTCCTAGAGCTGCCAGAGCAGTGTGACTTCCCAGAGCCGTGTGACTTCTCAGTGTTTCCTGAACCAAAGCCTCCTGACTCACTGGGGTTTGATGAACTGCCAGTGGCTCCTGACTTACTGGGGTTTGATGAACTGCCAGTGCCTCCTGAACCAAAGCCTTCTGATCCACTGGGGTTTGATGAACCGCCAGTGCCTCCTGACCCACTGGGGTTTGATGAACTGCCAGTGCCTCCTTAACCAAAGCCTCCTGACCCACTGGGGTTAGATGAACTGCCAGTGTCTCCTGAACCCAAGCCTTCTCACCCACTGTGGGTGTATGACCCGCCCGTGCCTGCTGAACCAAAGCCCCCAGACCACGCAGTGCCACGCTCCAGGCCCTCCGCAGCTCCATGCTCCAGGTACACCTCCGCTGCATGGTCCTGGCCCTCCGTCCCGCCCCCTGTTCCACCTCCACTTAACCTCCCTCCTGGACTGCAGTGGGAGTGTCTGCAAGCCGCTCTTTGTGGGGGGTTGGGTGGACTCTGTCACAATCACCAGCGATCTAATCCTTACAGATTACTGGTAAACACACAGATCACATAGAACTACAAATCCGCCATTATATGGACTACAAGTTCCAGTCATGCACCAAACACTCACACCAGTTCCTGATCCTGACTGATTGCAAACACACAGCCGAAGGATTGTCAAAAACTGATTACTAGGACCTTAAATACAGCACACTCACATCTGTGCTGAGTTTTGTTTATCTGTTTGTGAACTTTACGATGTGTTTCCTTTGCCTTGTCTTGATGTGTTTGATCCCCGTTTTGTTTGTTTGTTTGTTTACGTTGTCTGCTGCCTGCCTTCTGACCACTCGCCTGTTATTTGACTACGACTCTGGATTCTCTGTATGTAGCTAATTGCCCCTTTGTTGACCACTGCTTGCCTGACCATTCTTGTTAATAAAACCTGCATTTGGATTCACACTCTGTTGTCAGCGTCCCTAATACATTACAATTGTAATATAGATATGAATATTGTAACAGCTCATAATAAAGCTTGTTTTAGGTGTTGAACTCACAAAGATTTAATCTTAACATTCTCTAGCTAGTTTCACCTAGTTTTACAAAGTCTTTTATCAAGTTTCAAAGTTTTCTTGTTCATAATCAACGTCTAATCTGAAACAATCTGCTGGGTTGTTTTGTTTTCTTAATATCATTGCTTATTTTGGTTACACTTGCTTAGAAAGTTGATAACAAAAGCAAAACACAGCTCCTGGTTTCACTCAAACAGTCTCTCTCTCTCTCTCTCTCTCTCTCTCTCTCTCTCTCTCTCTCTCTCCCAATGTTACAAATGTCAACAGTTTTATCTCTCAAAATTCAGTTGGAAATATTCAAAGACTAAGAGAATTTCTTGTAATTATTTTACCTTAATTGCTTAATTCCATTCAGCTGTGTTATCCAAACCATCTAAAAAGCAGTCTTTATCTTTAGCCAGTACCATCTTGAAAATGTCCTTTGCCACGCATGAGGACCTGTATCAGTAAAACTCTATGAAAGATCAGACACATCAATTAAAAATCATCTCAGCTTCACATTCAGAAATGTATCATTCTTAAAAATCAGACCTTACATATTCAATGCTTTTAAAGCAGCCAACCTCTTGATATTGGTATAATTTTAAGAAACATTTTTGTCTCAGATGGTTCTTGAAAGCCCTTTGCCATTAACTTTTTATCAATTATCTCCTTTTCCTTAGGGTATAATCCCCTGGCATAATCCGTTGATGGATGTCACAATGACAAACATGTCATCAATAAATGCAGGTTTCCCGTGATCAGGTCTGGACAAGGTCATTGAGGCAGACTACTGTAACTTCAAAAAGTTCCCCTCTAACGATCCTTTAGGCCGATAGAGCATCACCCCTATCCAGCACCATCTTTCACATTAAACACCCCCTTTCTGGGTGGGTGCCCCAGTGGTGGCAGGAGGCACCTGGCTTAGGTTGCATTTCCGCTTGGCCAAAAAAAGCATCTTACCCGTCTTAGGGAACCTCCCCTCATGCCAACTGGTCAACTGCAACTCACACTGCAAACTCCTGTGTAGGTTTCCTCCTTGATCCAGTATATTCTTTTTTTGTTCAAAAGTATTTTTTATTGAACATGTTAAATATTAAACATGCAGTACAAATAGATTTTCACTTTTTTTACACAACAAACAAACAAAAAAATAACAGTGTAACAGATAGTGTAGCTGGCTCAATATTACATCTGTCACAATTAGGCTCTAATTATTAGAGTCTGATTATGCACTAGATATTCACTTATTTCTGATGATATAAATTTAACAAACTCCACATCAGATAGAAGTAGTGTATTAAATCGCCATGGCCGATAGTTATTAGATATAATTGGCATACCTAGAGTAAGTAATAATGGCGCATAATCTGATATCACTATTGCTTTATATTTGCATTCACTAACTAGAGGAAGTAGTTTACTGTCAAAAAATAAATAAATCTATACGTGAATATGTCTTATGAACTGGTAAATAAAATGAATAGCCTCTACAAAAAGGATTTTGGAATCTCCAAACATCAATCATTCTATAGGTTTTAAGAAGTTGGTTAATCACTTGCGTTGTACGACTTGGTATCATTGGTTTGAGAGAGCTACGATCCAATGGAGGTGATAGTACGCAATTAATATCTCCTCCTAATATAAGATGATTAGTATCTATATTAGGTATTCATGAGAAGAGACCAGTGAAGAATGCACTGTCATCCCAATTAGGTGCATATACATTTACCATAACTACCGGAGTAGTATTTAGTCTACCCACTACCATTATAACGGCCTGCTGGATCAGCTTTGATTTTTGATGTCTCAAATGAAACCGTTTTACTAATGAGAATTGCTGTTCCTCTAGATTTGGAATGAAAAGTAGAGTAAAATAGTTGTCCCACCCATCCTCCTCTTAGTCTAAAGTGATCAAAAGTTTTCAGGTGGGTTTCTTTTTAAATGTTTTAAGTGTAAGAGAACCTTTCCACGTTTCACTGGATGATTCAAAGATTTAACATTCCAGCTTACAAGATTCACCTGGCAAATACCTGATGAGTTAACATTGTGTGGTTTAACCATATGCCTTTAAAAATGTAAACACGTTTACATACAAAGTAAACAAAGGCTTTGTTTAAAGATAACAGAAGAGACCCCTCCAACAAGATTGTAGACAACAAAACAAGAAGTAGAAGTATAAAATGAAGTGCAACAGTTACCCATGCCCAAACACCAAATAGAACATGGTGAAACTTTAGCCCCTTGCAACAATATCCACACATAAAGTGCTTACTTGGGGAGTTTTAACCTCACAAGTTGCTCTGCACATTATCAAAGACAAAAAAAAATTAAATAAATTAAATTGGCACATACTATCAACAATCACCTATTAAGACAAGTGTGACAGTTACATAACACCATAGTAATAATAATAATAAAAACAGTAATCGTACTCTCCCAATTATATTTTCCTGCTTTTAAGTTTAGCTGAAAATATCAAGTAAGTAATTTTGTATCAAAAATATTGTTTTTCACTCATCCATGACATTGTGAATTCGGTCAGTCTCTGCATAGTAATGTTCATATACACACTCAAACGTGGTCATTTAGATGGAGTGTACAGCCGTGGCCAAAAGTTTTGAGAATTACATAAATATTGGAAATTGGAAAAGTTGCTTTTAAGCTTTTATAATAGCAATTTGCATATACTCCAGAATGTTATGAAGAGTGATCAGATTAATTGCATAGTCCTTCTTTGCTATGAAAATTAACTTAATCCTGAAAAAAACTTTCCACTGCATTTCATTGCTGTCATTAAAGGACCTGCTGAGATCATTTCAGTAATCGTCTTGTTAACTCAGGTGAGAATGTTGACGAGCACAAGGCTGGAGATCATTATGTCAGGCTGATTGGGTTAGAATGGCAGACTTGACATGTTAAAAGGAGGGTGATGCTTGAAATCATTGCTCTTATATAAGCATGAGGCTCGTCAGACTGGTTGTGGTGGTGGAGTTGCATCAATCTTTAGTGATATTCTTAATGTTAAT
>CAIGQV010019532.1:8966605-8981577 GCA_903798115.1 Danio jaintianensis
TTTTTTTTTAGCTGCAGTGTTAAATGGCATGCGGTCAAAAAAATGGGTGCACCTAAATTTTGTTCTGGTACACCGTAGAAAAACTTTTGGGCGCACCAGTGCAACCAGTGCAAAAAGTTAGTCTAGAGCCCTATAACACTGTATTTATTATGTATTCATTGCTGCTTAATTTAAAATCACTTACAGACAGAACATTTAATTGTTAAAGGAAACATCTATTTAACTGTAAGAGAAAAATATTTGTTTAATGTTTTATTTTTGTCTGTTTTGTTTGTTTTATATCATAATGGTTAATGCTTTCACTTTAAATGCAGCAGATGTGGTGTAAACAATAATATGGGGTTAGAAGCTAATGTAATTCACTCTCAGGATTCTAATGTCCTAATGAATCTTGGGGATCTTGATTTGGAGTCATGTGAAATGTCAGCTTGCTGGAAAGACCATTTGTTGAGCATTATTGAGAAGTATGAGTCTGTTTTCTGTAGAGACTAAATGTATTGTGGAGAGGCAAAAGGTTTTGCTATCGGATTAACATCACTGATGAAAAACCTTTCCGTTTTCCATAAAGGCATATACCACCAAGCCAGTATGCCAAACTGAGAACAGCATTAAATGAAATAGAGGAAAAAGGAATCATCCGCAAGTCACATTGCGACTATGCGTCCCCACTTGTACTAATTTGGAAAACCCCCCCGGCAATCTTAGGATCTGCACTGACTTTAGGTGGTTAAATGCGAGCACAGAGATGCCTAGAGATGCTATCTGTTACCTCATCAGTATGATGTGTTGGCTGCATTGGGTGCAACTCATTCTTCTCAACAATGGATCTTGCCTTGGGGTATTATAATGTTCCCCTAGAAGAAGGACACAAAAAGTACACTGCTTTCTCTTCCCCATTTGGACTTCATGAGTATAATAGGCTTCCTCAGGGTCTCTCTAAAACCCCTGCCACTTTTATTAGAATGATGACGTCAGTCTTTGGAGATGAGAATTTCAGCATCGTTCTCTGTTACCATGATGATTTGATGGTGTTTGAGTGAGTGGCCCTTTAATGTCTTGAAATGATTCTCTCACGATTGTCCCATCACAATCTGAAGGTTGCTCCAAAGAAATTTTGTTTTCTGAGACGCTCAGTTAAATTCTTTTGACACATCATAAGTAAGGAAGGAATTAAAACTGACCCAGGGAAAGTCGTGGCAATTAACATGATTCAAGCTTCTGATTTGATGCAACCTGGTGGAAAATCACCATGTCAGAAAAAATCTGACCCTTTCTTGGGATAGTGTTATATTATCAGCATTTCATTGAAGGATGTTCAGCAAAAGCTAAGCCTCTAATCAATTTGAGATCAGATAGTCAAGCAGACTCCTGTCATGAAAGGACGCAGACCAAGAAAGAAAGTTACTTACCTCAAACTTTCCCCAGCTGACTGGACAGCGGATTGTGCAGAGGCTTTGCAGACCCTGAAACTAGACTTGACAAAAAATATAACACTGCCTCACCCAGACTTTGACCAACTTTTTATTTTGGCTGTTGATGCATCTTTTGATGGTGTTGGAGCTGTATTGTCGCAAGTTTTGCCAGGTGAGGATATTGCCAGACCCATAGCCTTCTCTAGCCGAATTTTATCTCTTTCGCAAATGAACTATCCAACCCACAGATTAGAGTTCTTTGCTTTAAAGCAATCACTGAGAAATTTAGCCATTGGTTGAGATGAGAGCACTTCATGGCATGTACTGACAATAATCCTCTAATATATATTTTAACTAAACCATGACTTGATGCATGTGAGCAAAGGTGGGTGGCAAAACTTGCTTCTTACAGCTTTGATCTGATGTATGTGCCGGGAACAAAAAATGTTGTTGCGTAAGCTCTGAGCCTTGAGCCATTTGTTGAGTCTTGCATAGGACATCGCCTTGTTACTGAACCATACTTATCTCTCTTGAAGGATGTCAGTGGTGTTGTTGACAATTCAGTCCAAGATACTTTCAAGTGCGCAAGTAACCATCAATCAGTACAGAAAGTTGGTGAATGTTCCTGTGACTCTACCAGTGATGAATTCTTGCATTCAGGATCTTTCGGGAGTCAAGAAGTTTCTGCTGTGATGTGGGCAGTTCCACCTCTCTTTCAGCCACAACAGGATAGTCCTCCTTTGCAAAACAGCAGTATCATTAATGAGCAGGGGCAGGATAGCACTTTGCATCAGATTCTCTATTATATTGGGAGACATCAGAAAGCATCCAGAAAGAACAATCAAAGAAGCTAAAAGTGTTAGACAACTGTTTAAACATCATGACAAACTGGTTATTTGTAATGGCATGCTTTATAAGGTGAAAAGAGATCCAAAGCTGAACAAGAAACTGTACCTGGTTGTTGTACCTGCTTCTTTGAAGGCTCAAGTTCTTCATGGAATCCATGATGCAGCAGGACATCAGGGGCATGGTAGATCACTGTCACACGCAAGACAACGGTTCTTCTGGATTGGAATGAAAAAAGATATTGATGATTATATGATGATCTGTCATCGATGTGTGGTTGGTAAAATCTCAGAACCCAATGCTTTTGCTTTACTGGAAAATATTCGGGTCTGCATTGACTTCTGGTCAGCAGAGCTCAGAGATGGGAAATGTGTGGACGTGCTGATAGTGACGGAACATTTTACTAAAATGGCCCATGTCTGCCAAGCAAGTTACAAAGAGGCTCTGGAATGACTTCTTTCTGGGTTATGGATTCCCCAAAAGAATTTATTCTGACCAGGGGGCTAGCTTCGAGAGCAAGCTAGTCAAGGAACTGTTGACCATGGCAGGTGTAGAAATGTCACACACTACACCATACCACCCCATGGGTAATGGCATTGTGGAGAGGTTCAATAGAACCCTTTGAAGCATGATTAGGACATTGCTTCCTAAAACAAAGTCAAAATGGCCACAAATGCTACAGCAACTTACCTTCTGTTATAACTGCACAGAACATGAGACAATGGGTTTTGAGCGATTCTTCTTCTCCCAATTGATGTTCTATTTCAAAATGTGCTTCTTAATGAGGATGTTGTGGATTACAAGGATTTTGTGTCCATGCTAAGAAGAGACTTGCGTGAAGCAGCTCGTATAGCTCAGATGCACACTCTGAAAGAAACAGAGCGAACAGACTTTATAACAGGAAGGTGAAGGGTTGCCCACTAGCTGTAGGGGATAGAGTGTTGGTTGCAAACAGATGTAAAAAAAAAAGGAAGAAGAAAAGTTGCTGACAAATGGGAATCATCTCCATATGAAGTCATGACGGTGTATCCTAATATCAACGTTTACAGGATTCGGGAAATCAACTCTGACAAAGTGAGGGTAGTTTATAGAAATCTTTTGTTACCTGTGAACTTTCTACCATGAACCTCAAGAACAGGATGCACAGGACGATGACCTGAATGATGAAATTGTTGTCTGTGGAAAGGAAATTAACTAATGTGTCGGACTGTCCTTCAGATATGTTGGAGTATCTGCAGGTCTTGATGCTGGGAACTTGAATGAAAATTATGTTAAAGCGATAAGTACTGTTGAAAGGAGTGGTGTGATGTGACAGATGAGGTTGATTTACCTGAAGTAGGAAGTCGAGACCTTTCTAACTTGACTGAAAGAGAACAGTTCACAAATGAGGCCACCAAGGAGATTGTGGTGTGCGCTCAGCCAAGACGCTTGGACTCAGCAGTAGCTCAAACTAGAGTTGGTAGAAACATTCAGCCCCCTAAAAGACTCATTTGTAAAATGAATGAACAACACATGGACAGTTCTGACTCTACAGTGAGTTCTTTTGTTTATTTAATTAAAAGCTTTTTCACATAGAATTGTTACAATTGTTTTCTTGAAAAGTTCAAAACAGAAGGGAAACAGATTGAAACAGATTTAGAAATCTGGAAAGGAGTTAGCATATGATGAAATTTTTGAGGTGTAACAGGCATCTCTTTAGTCTGCTATAAGATTGGGGTTAGGCGCCTCCCTTATTTTTATGTACTACGCATGGGAGAATATATTGATTGACAGAATCATACTACATATGCATTTTTTTTCTTTCTTTATTGGTCGAATACATAAAGTAGATATCCCATGGATTTTTTTTTCTTTTCTTTTTCTTCACTGTTAGATTGTTTGGTTAACATACATATCCCCATTAAGCAGGATTTAACGGGGGTGTATGTAACGAGATGAATGTATAACATAAATATCAGTTCGTGAGTTCTTTATTAAATCCTGCTTTAATGGGAGTTGCAGTTCCTGTTGGTTCGCCGGTGGCGCTATTGCGCACAAAGCTTGTGTAGACTGCAGCAGAGTTAGTGAGAACTGCTGTGGGTGAGTCGGGTTTTGCTTTACCTTCACACTAAAAGATAAAAATATCATTTCAAATTGATTAGATGATTAGATGCTGATTTAAAAGTCTAGCATATACATTTATTGATTGGTAGAGTGGGTTTTCTTTTTATATTTCTTTGATTTCGATACTTTTATTCACGTTTTGATGTTTTTTCTCCATGTGCACCATGTGCTAATGAAATAAAATGTGTTTTAGATGTGGATTTAAACCTTGTTTGTCGATCTCACTGCTACTGCTCTGTGTGCAGGAAATTTTATATTATTTCATGTATTATGTTTAGGTTTTTACTCAGAATATTCATTTATATTAGTAATGCATTTTCTGTATTTTTATACTTTTGTTGATATCTCATCCCATGGAATGGATGATGTCAGCTGAATAACACAGTATTTATTATGTATTCATTACTGCTTAACTTAAAATCACTTATAGACAGAACATTTAATTGTTAAAGGAAACATGTATTTAATTATCAGAGAAAAATATTTGTTTAATGTTTGTCTGTTTTGTTTTGTATCATAATGGTTAATGTTTTCACTTTAAATGCAGCAGAGTTAATGAGAACTGATGTGGATTTAAACCTTCAGTATTAAGTTCATTTAAAGGAAATAATGTGCCTTGCTAACCACTTAAAAAAGTGACTTCTGGTTTAACTCATAAAGCTGGATCACCATTTCATCCATCAGCCTGCCAAGCACCATATCTCAGATGTGGTAATCTGTCAGGATTTTAGATGACCTGGGGGTGCGGACACCAGCCTTCTTGGTTGTGGACTTGTGTATGGCACACAGCTTTGTACAAATGGCCTCAACCAAGCGGCTGGTGCTGGGCCACTGTGCTGGACCCCCAGGATGTCCAATGAGACAGCGCTTGACGCTCTCTACATCTGGAGTGACTCTTGAGCGATTAGGTGCCTTAAAGCACCCATGCGTGGGACTTCCGGTTAAGCATGTGAGTGTGTAGACACACTTGAAGTGAGCTCCCGAGCATTTTGTCTTTCAATATATCTGGCTGGTTGATTGAATCTTTAAACACACTTGGAGGTTTCTTTTTTGTATCGCACATCAAACGGTTATAATTTGAAAGGATTTATGGCGTCTGAAAGGCAGAAAAAACGTAAAACGTCAGTGGCCGCGACAGAGAGTCACGGCGACAGGCTGCCACTGGACCTGGAAAATCTCCATGCCACTTTGATCTCCGAGCTAACTTCTACCATCGTAGAACAGGTGAAAGCAGCAATTGACTCTGCTCTTGCTCCAGTTGTTGCATCTTTTGAGAGTTTTAAATCAAGCATCGAGTCACAAGGTTGACGTATTGACGAACTTGATCAGCACATGAATGGTTACAGCGACCGCATTGTAGCACTGGAACAGACGGTGCTAAAGTTGAATTCAGCTAATAAAGTACTCATCGAGAAAGTGGAGGACTTGGAGTCGCGCTCTCGGCGTTGTAATCTCCGGGTTATCGGCCTTCCAGAAGGAGTAGAAGGGAGCGATCCGGACACATTTATGTTGCATTTTTTCCAGGACGTGCTCGGATCAGAGATGTTTCCAGCTCCCCCGATGCTGGATAGAGCGCACCGTATTGGCCCCGCGTCTTCGGCCAACCAGGAGAATCAAAGAGCTAGAGTGATGATCGTGCGGTTTCACTACTTCACCGACAAAGAAAAGGTTGTCCGGTGAGGGAATTGGAACCAGCTCTTTTATCAGAGCCACAAGATCTTCATTATTTCTGATTATAACTCTAGTGTGGCTAAAAGGAGAGCAGCATTTTCAGTTGTGAGAAATGGCTTACGTGAGAAGAACGTGAGATTCTCTCTTAGATTCCCCGCTCGCCTAATTATCAACCTTGGCGATGAAAAGTTTCAATTCGACTGCCCTAAGGAAGCCCAGCGGTGGTTTAACTAACAGTATTCAACTTCTTAGACATCACACTAAGATGAATACACAATGAACATCATTGTATTAACAGCTGTACTCTGTTAACTGATGACTGTTAACCAAGTAAGCTCAGACAAACATTTTTTCATGTTGCCAGAAATTACTTTTGCTTTATATGTTCGGGAGTGACCTCACGTGATTTAGATGCGGATATATAATGTTTTTGAGCATTGGGGGTTAACAAGTTTTGGCGTTCTAGCTCCATTGTTTGGGAATGGAGAGAAGAAATTGAGTAATATTCAGGGTAGAGCTGGGTGGGGAGGGATGGTGGGCGGTGTTATTTATTATTATTTTTTTCTTCCTTCGTGTGTGGTTTTATTTTTTATTATTATTTTTTCTTTCTTTCTTTATTTTTGTGCTCCCCTATGCTTGTGGCCTTCTCTCAACTTGTATATTATTGTAATTGGATGAACAAAACCAGAAATTCAGTTACATTTTTGAGTTGGATTGGGAAAGGACTCAATGGTCCTATTAAGAGTTCCAAAGTTCTGACTCATTTGAAGCTACAAAAACCTGACAATGTATTCCTTCAGGAAACACATCTGTGACTTAAGGATCAAGGCAGACTTCAAACTCATTGGACATCACACATTTTTCATTCCAACTTTGATTCCAGATGTAGGGGAGTTACCATATTGATAAATAAGATAAAAAATTTTTTATTTCTGATGTGAATGGTAGATACCTAATTGCGAAAGGGAAAATTTCACAAACACCAGTAGTTTTTGTAAATGTATATGCCCCGAACTTTGATAATACTTTGCTTAGAATTTGTTGTCAAAGATCCCAGCTCTGAACACACATCTTTTAATATTCGGGGGAGACCTAAACTGCATTATTGACCCAGACTTAAAAAGATAAGAGATAAATCCAGTACTATTAAGAAAGCTCCCTCTGGTATGTCAAAGATTGTTCTGAGTTTATGGTTCAGAATGGTTATACTGACCCATGGAGACACTTTAATCCCACAGCAAGGAAATATTCATTTTTCTCAAATGTTCAATTCAATTCAATTCATCTTTATTTCTATAGCGCTTTTACAATGTAGATTGTGTCAAAGCAGCTTCACATAGAAGATTATAGTGAATTGGAATGTTGTCCGTTCAGTTTTTAGAGTTTAAGTTCAGTTCAGTTCAGTGTGGTTTAATTTTCACTGCTGAGAGTCCAAACACTGAAGAGCAAATCCATCGATGCGCAGCTCTACAGGTCCCGAACCATGCAAGCCAGTGGCGACAGCGGCGAGGAACGAACTTCACCAATTTGCGAAAGTGAAGGAAAAAAAAACCTTGATCAATCCATCAATCTTTCTCTCCTATCGATTATTTTTTTTTATTAATAATTCTCTAATTACTTAGGTGGTAGATTCTGAATATTTACCTATTGTTATTTCAGATCATGCCCCTCTAAGTCTTGACATTAATTTATTTTTACCTCATACTTCTCGATCACCCTGGCGGTTCAATTCTTTACTTCTATCTGGTTCGGCTTTTTGTGAATATATTTCTAATTTAATAGACGACTTTCTCCTTACTAACCAGACCGATTCAATCTCTTATTCCTTACTGTGGGAAACTTTAAAGGCATTTTTAAGAGGAAAGATAATCTCTTATTCTGCCTATGTTAATAAAGTTAAAAATGGTACACTAACCTCTGATCCAGTGAAGATCAATTCCATATTTAAAAACTTTTACTCTTCTGTGTATACAAATGAAGCTTCAAACAATCTAGAAGAATTAAACCAATTTCTTGGCCGTATTAACTTCCCTAAGGTTGATTCTATTTTAGTGTCTGAACTTGATGGACCCATTACCTTAGATGAGATTACCAAATCAATTAACTCATTGCAGTCTAAGAAATCCCCAGGCCCAGGTGGTCTACCATCTGAATTTTATAAGAAATTTAATTTCAAATTGGCTCCGCTGCTTCTGTCTGCTTTTAAGGAATCTTTAGATCTAGGTAAATTGCCCCCAACATTGAGACAAGCATCTATAACTCTATTGCCTAAAGACGGGAAGGATCCAACATTATGTAATTCATACAGACCCATTAGCCTGCTTAATGTTGATGTTAAGATCTTGGCCAAAATTCTGACCTCTCGATTAGAAGCAATACTTCCCAGTATTATCTCAGAGGAACAAACTGGATTTATTAAAGGACGATATTCGTTTTCTAACAGTCACACTCTGTTTAATATTATATACTCAAGACAAAGCAGCAACTCCCCAGAGGTAATCATTTCATTAGATGCCGAAAAAGCATTTGATAGGATAGAGTGGGTTTAACTTTTTAGGGTACTGGAAGAGTTTGGTTTTGGGGATGGATTAATATCATGGATATGTTTACTTTACGCCGACCCGCAAGCTTCAATTTATACAAATAGTGTTAATTCTGAGTATTTCAACTTATTTCGGGGCACACATCAGGGGTGCCCTCTGTCTCCATTACTTTTTGCAATAGCTATTGAACCCCTCTCAATAATGTTTAGAACACTTCCTGCATTTTAAGGTATAATCCGTAAAGGAATTGAACATAAGTTAGCCTTATACGCTGATGACTTATTACTCTATATTACTGATCCAATTGCATCTATTCCTCACATAATTTGTTTATTAAATGATTTTGGTAAGTTTTCTGGGTATAAATTGAACTTACAGAATATTGAATGTTTACCCATAAACCAATCTGGCCAAACATTAAAACAGAATGACATTCCTTTCCATTTGGAGAGATCTAAATTCAAGTATCTTGGTGTTAATGTTACCCTTTCCTATTCTGCCTTAAAGTCAGCAAATTATACACCTTTAATTTCATACATGAAATCAGCTTTTTCAAGATGGGCATCTCTCCTATTATCACCACTAGGCAGGATAAATGCTGTAAAAATGAATATTCTTCCAAAATTTCTTTACCTCTTCCAAGCTATTCCTTTGTTTCTGCCAAAATCTTTCATCAAGAATATAGATCAGTTAATTTCTTTTTTTTTATGGGCAGGTAAATCTCCTAGAGTTTCCAAAATTTCTCTTCAAAAAAGTCGAATAAGCGGAGGGCTCTCCTTGCCTAATTTTATGTATTATTACTGGGCGGCAAATATTCAGAAATTGGTGTTTTGGGTACAGACCTCTTCTTTACCATGGTGCAATTTAGAAGCAAAGTCCTGTTCTTCAACATCTCTCCCTGCTTTGGTGTTCTCTTCTCTACCAGTGTCCCCTTCGCATTACACAGATAATCTAATAGTGTTTGCTTCTCTCAAAATATTCTTTAAATTTCGGCGTCACTTTCAATTTACCTCTGCATCAACTATGGCCCCTATACATAATAATCATCTTTTTCTTCCTCCTTTCTCAGATTCTGTATTCTCTTTCTGGGAAAAGAAATGTCTGAAAAGCTTTGAAGATCTCTTTATTAACAATGTGTTTGCAAATTTTTCTGAATTATCATCATTATTCAATCTTCTCCCCTCCCACCTATTTCGTTATTTTCAAATTAGACATTGTGCTTCCTCTCTGTTTTCTGAGTTTCCCTCCCTGCCTACAAGGTCTCCATGGGAGGAGGTATTTAAACTGAATACTCATATGAGTGGGATCATTTCTAAGATATACGCAATTATCTTGTCAAAGGATAACTCTCATAACATTAAAGCTATCAGGGCCTGGGAAGAGGAACTTGACTTAGAGTTTGAAGATGACTACTGGAGTGCAGTATTAGACAATGTGCGCACCTCCACTTCGTGCGCTAGACTCAGTTTTATACAATTTAAAATGATTCACAGAGCTCATCTCTCAAAGGCCAAACTTTCTAAAATATATCCCAATGTTTCAGATATGTGTGATAAATGTAAACTTTCACCATGTAACCTTAGTCATATGTTTGTATTTTGTCCCAAGTTGCAAAACTATTGGATTACTTTCTTTAAAATTGCTTCTGATATTCTGGGGGTCAAGTTAGCTGTTTGCCCTTTAATCGCTATCTTTTTGGTGTTCCCTCTCAGTGTCAACCTTTAAACCGGAGACACGCTGACATTGTGGCTTTTGCATCTCTTCTCGCTAGGCGCAGAATACTGTTGTCTTGGACCTCCCCACAACCCCCTTCTATTTCCTTGTGGCTCAAAGATTTGGTCTTCTTTTTAAAACTTGAGAAAATTAAAGGTGAGAACAGTTTTTTGAAAAATGGCAACAATTAATTGCATTCTTTAATCACTTAAAAACCTTAGATGTGGATTGAGTGAAGGTATATGTGTATGTATGTATATGGTTTGTTATTATAATTTTTTTGTATTTGTACTTATTTTATTATCATTGATATTATTATTATTATTATTCATTCATTTTTTTTTCGGCTTAGTCCCTTTATTAATCAGGGGTTGCCACAGTGGAATGAACCACCAACTTATCCAGCATTTGTTTTACACAGCTGATGCCCTTCCAGCTGCAACCCATCACTGGGAAACATCCATACACACTATGGACAATTTAGCCTACCCAATTCACCTATACCACATGTTTTTGGACTTGTGGGGGAAACCGGAGCACCCGGAGGAAACCCACGCAAACACGGGAAGAACATGCAAACTCCACACAGAAATGCCAACTGACCCAGCCGGGGCTCGAACCAGCGACCTTCTTGCGGTGAAGCGATTGTGCTACCCACTGTGCCACCATTCTGCCCATTATTATTATTTATTATTTAATTTTATTTATTTATTTATTTTTCTTTCAGATGTTGATTGTTTTATTTGAGGATTGTTTTGTGGGTTGTTGTAAAATGTAAAATGCTATTTGCAAGAATAAAAAAAGAAAAAAAAAAAAAAGCACCCATCAGCTGAGGCTGATGTCGAGGCTGATAGTTGCTACATTGTTTATCAACATCCAGGAGAGCTGTCCACAGCTGGATGGTGTCTGTCACCTACAGGTCAGTGAGGTAAGGAGCCTCACGGAGACCTACCAAGTAAGCAGCCAGATCCTGCAATGCCATCAGGTCCAATGACTACACCCTAGTAAATCCAGATTAAATTCAGTATATGTGGAATAAAACAAGACTAAATCAAATCAAGATCTTAACGTGTCTTACCTGAGCCTCGCCAGAGAGACTGTCTCCAGTGTCAGATGGCTGTGACGGCACTGAAGGGGCTGGGCTAGGAAGCTGTCCTTCTCCACCAGCTGATGTGGACGGCTCAGCCAGTGATGCTGGGGACGGCGAGGCGAAGATGAGGGGCTGTTTCTGAGATCACGACAGGGCTCATCCTCATACAGCACTGGGATTGTGATGTCCTCCATGCTCTCCTCCTCAAACCCCTCATCTTGTAGATCCTGGTCATCTACCTATCCTCCACCAGCCTGTCTTCCTCCTCTGGGTTCTGGAGCACCGGAGTCAGGGTTTTGCCGGTCTGGCTGTAAAGGTACTCCATTCCCAGCAATTCACCTAAAAGAATAAAACAATTAAAAGAAACATATATTAAATAAAACATAATATAATATAATATAAATATAATATAATATAATATAATAAACATTTAGCTGTACATTTTGTGTAGTACATTAAAAGCTCATTAGATAACTTCCAAAATAACTAATTAATAAATTGCTTGTCTGTATATGCTCCAGGAGGGTGATAGCGGTCATCCCAGGGCTTCCCTAAGATTTTTCGGCTAAGCCGGTCAACAGCCTCTCTCATGGCACTGCCACATGACCGTATGGAGGATGCTCCTTTTATGGTGCTTTCCATCCGGTCATCATTCCAGCGCATCAAGCCCTTAAGGAGATAAGCCTGAAAATGTGCATCACTGGCACTGGTCACTGAAAGTTAAAATAAGTAAAAATTTATGAAGTATTAAGTAACATGTTATAAATTTATGTAATTACATTAAAATTATTGTTACTAGTTACTTGTCAGGCAAGACAGCTTTGTCAATGCTTGTAACATCAGAAATGTTACTTAAATGTTTAATAATGTGACATTAAAACAATGGAAGTAATCACAGTGCTTATATGTTTTACAAAAAAAAAAACTATCCAAATGTATGTAATACCTGGAATAAAACGGTTTAGGTGGAGGTGGAAGGACTCCAAGGACGTAGAGCCACGGGCACACCTGTAGCAACACAGCTCCACACCGCCTTTCTTCAGTGTCCCTGTCTTCATGTACAATGGAAAGTTATCTGGGTCTTGAATGCACTGTACATGCTTCTGTTGTTCCTTCCATATCTGCTGGATTCGTTCGTGGTCAAGCAGAGGAACACCCAGTGTGTCCTTTCCATGATCGCTGTCAAAATTGTCCACCAGCTGTCCAATCAAACATGTGGTCTCCTCCACACCCCTGGTCCTCCTACGGCAGTGCAGTGCTAGCTCCCTCCGGTTTATGCGAGCACTGAGAGCCCTTTGTGAGATGTGACCAGTCTTCTTTGCCGCCAGCTCACCTTCCTTTGCGCAACGAAGAGCGTCCACATCTTCTGGATCCCACTGAAAGATGCACGCGGACAGACGTGCCATGAAGATGCCGTAGAGCGGATGAGCTTCTGTCGTGACACCTGCAGCAAACCGCCGCATAAAATGCCAGATGTCAAGGCGCACTTCAAGCTCATCCCACTTCTGAAACATGATCTTCACCGGAGACTGGCCGTGCTGACTGCAGCAATCTCTGTCCACGTACATTACTTCCGGGGTTGCCACTCCTGCCTCCCGGTAACGCTTCATCAGCCCGGCTGCCATTGGGTCCAGTCCATGTCCCTCAGCAGCTGACATCACAGAGACAAGGACTTGGCCGTGTTCATTCCCCACATTGGTGCACCAGGCAGCTGTTCCTGCAGCAGCACCTGCAAGTTTATTTGTGATCTATTAGGAAAAATAAAACTGTGTTGTATCCACACATATCCATATCTGGCAAATGTCTGGATATACACAGGGATGTGATAACTTTTTTGTGGAGTCCATCTTTAGAACACAGCCAAATACTGATGTGATTTTAGCCTTGATCGTGCAGTCGCCCCAGAACATCCCTGGCATAGACGGCTAACAGCCACTTAGGTTTGGGTATGGCAGGTAGGAGGGGAGGCTCAGCAAACACAGGAGGTTGCACAAGGGAGGACCTTGTGAATGGTTTACAGGCAGTCAGGTATTGCAAGACACGCTGTGTCCATGCCTCGCTGTGTTGCTCCATCAGCTTTTTGTAGAGCTGAGTCACACTGTTGCACAGTGTCCTCTCCCTCATCATCCTAAGTACCCGGTTGTCACATGAGTATCTAAGGAAACAACAGTATAATCATGAAAATGCTTTGTTTGCTAAAAAATAACACAAATAAAATATTGGCATTGTGAATTACCTGTAGGTCAGCAAAGCTGGAAACTGACTATGGTGGCCCATATCCAGCTGTCCTAAGATGTCCTCGGACCAGGCAGAATACTTCTTTTTGCACCGCTTGCACTCCAGATACTCAGTGGTAAGGTCATACCAGCCGTCGATGTCCAAGACCTTGCGCACCGCGCGGTAAATTCCCGCAGCTGTTAGTCTGTGCTTACCACAGCTTGGGTGAACACAGACAAGTGGAAACAACCACGTCTTCAGCGGCATCCACAGGAAAAGTGGCTGGCAGAAGAAGAGGTCAGGAGAGGCAGGTGGCTGCGTCTTAATTAGAGGGGGCTGAGGAGGATACCACCAAAGCTTCAGCTGGGACACTAGCTCTGGCTTGCCGGTTTTTAAGTTGGCTTTAAATAGCGTGTTCCAGATCCACTCATGCTGGAAAGGGGGAAGCTGATCTTTCCAATGAACTGGAAGCTCAGCTGGTGGCAGATGATGTGGAAGTTCTGGTGTTTTTGCTGTTTCCGCTGATGGAGACGGATTGGCACAGGCCTCTGAGTGAATAGTAACAAAAATATATGGTTAACAATACAATGATGACTGTTGCTTTTGATAGTAAGGTGCCATAAATGATGCCCATGAACAGCCAGTGAAGCAGTACTTTTGGATAAGTATTAATCATTATTATGACTATACTTAGAAATACAAGTTAAGACAATGGTACTGTTAGGAAGCAAAGAAAATAGTGTGCACTTTATTGATGAAAGGTAGATAAAAAATTATTTTATTATTTTTTGTGAAAAAAAAAATAAAAAAATACTTCTAAGTGTGTTTTCACAAAACATTCTTATAACATTTTTATTTGTGTCATGTGCCACACCTCCATAGAGCTGTGCTTCACATTGTGATGCAGCAAATACCAGTTCTTCATCATCATCATCTTCAGCAGTGTATCCGGAAGTGCCTGGAGTATAAATGTTAAAACTATTACAGTGAAAAATACACACAGCCCAATGTACTATAAGATGGTGCTTACTTACCAGTAGTGAAAAGCTGCCTTTGGGCCATACGTTTGGCTGGGGGTTCTGCTGTTGGAGGAGGTAGAGTGGACTGCAGTAATGGATCTGGAAACAAAAAGTTTGCCATAACAATAAATGAACAAATATATAACTGCTGTTGGGAAAATTCTGTATTCACACATTATTCACACTCCTACTTACAGGGTTTAACAGGTGACATCAATTTTTTTGCCAGCTGTGAAGGAGACAAATGCTTGCCCCGTGCCAACAGTGCTTTCACAGTGGCGGTCTGCTGTACACCTGTTTGGATGGCTGCAGGTGGAGGAGCAGAGACTCTAGATACTGCAGGTGGAGGAGCAGAGAC
>CAIGQV010019589.1:0-12954 GCA_903798115.1 Danio jaintianensis
ATATTTAGATTTGTATCATGGTCAGTGAGTAGACTGGTTACAGTATCAGCATCACATCAAATGGTAAAGGTAACTGTTACTGAAGGGGGTATGAACTCCCCTGTATGAACATTGATATGGGTGATGATTTTTACTTTGACTATGATGATAGCGACAGCTATGTGGACATGGAAAAACAATAAACAAATTGAGAAGTGAGAATTAGGTGACGGCTGTTGCTTAATTGAAGAATTTAACAAAACTGAGTTTTTTTTGAGTATGATAATAACTATTGCTTGCTTATTTGTATTTTGGGTCTGTCCAAACAAAAATAGCAATTTGCATGAGTTGATATGTTTTGCAATTTGTCTTAAAAGAGTAATTATTTACATGAAAATCGAAAGAAGAGTGTAAATGTGATGTATGTTTAAGAGTGCAGTAACAACAACGTGTTCCTATGTTTGTGAAGAATGTTTATTGATGATGTACTAATGATTTTAGACTATTAATAACTTTGTAACTGATTGAAACAATGTTTTACTCTGTAAATGAAATAACAGTAGTGTATAGTTAACAGGAAATTTCTGTGGTTGAACTCTGAAGGTGACTAAGGGTCTGACTTCGGTCAGGAGCGCAATAACAGTGATTATTCGTTTAGCCCGGCTTTCAGAGAAAAGGGGATGTTTGGGGAGTAAAAACTTAATTGGGAAACTGTATTAAGAGGAATGTTTGAACATCTCTTGTGTATGGTGTGTACAGAAAACCTGTTAAAATTATTAATATTTTGTTTATGAACTATGTGTAGTTTAGAAACTAATAGAGAATGAATTTAGTGTTTTATGTTATCAATGAATGATAAAATGGGAGAAATTGTATTGGAAAATTCATTTATACACTATGAGGTCTGTTCTTTATACATTTTAAGCCATACGTGGCAATTTTGGAATCTGTTCATTTTCTCTGACTTTCTGTGTATAACGAAACTGCAGTCTATGTATGATGACCTTGTGGGCCTCAGAAACTAGATAAAAAGGAGAACGCACTGTGTTTCGGTGTCTCACTCTGCAGCAACCTGTGTGCTGTACGATTGTCTGACCTTCTTTGCAAAGAATAAAGCTTTAAAAGACATATTGGGTAAGAATTTGTCTTCTTGACCACAGAGAAAGCCTCCTTAAAGAAAAATAGCCACTACAGAGGTCATTGGTAAGTCTTACGAGTGCTGTTTCTGTGCTATGAAATGCTCTAAATCCAGATTGAAATTATTCATAAATATTGTTTCTTTGTAGGAAGGAACATAGTTGAGCAGATACGTCTTTTTCTAGTATCTTTGATAGAAAAGGCAGGTTTGAAATGGGTCTATAATTTACTAGTTCTTTGGGATTAAGCTGAGGTTTTTTAATAAGAGGCTTAATGACAGCTAGGTTAAAAGTTTTAGGAACATATCCTAAAATTAGGGATGAATTAAAAACGTTAAGAACAGGTTCAGAAACTTCTGAAAACAATTGTTTTAATAATTTGGTCGGTATAGGTTCAAGCATAGACGTTGTTGATTGAGACCTAGCACTCTTACTATCCTCAATTAAAGTTTGGATGTGTGTCTCTAATTCTGAGATTTTCTCTGTCAGCCTGACTATTTCCCTACATTTATCACATGTAAAGCCCTCCTTGCTGACAGAGAGAGATACACTAATCATGTGGCAGGAAATGCATGTGACAAGAACAGGAGAAGCCATTTTTTACTCACCTTGAGTTGAAGTAAATTCTGATTTACCACAGTTAAAGGGAGCTGAAGAGTGTGTATGAAATGAGAATAGGCAATGAAGAGAGAGAGAGAGAGAGAGAGAGAGAGCAGAGCACCCGCACAAAACGATTTACTATGTAATATAAAGGGTGTAACTAGGCGAAATACGTAAATAAACTGGACGACGCATGTGAGAGAGAACAGGCGTGAGTTAGCAAACTAGAAAGTGAAAGCAAGTGGTAGTATTTAATATTTATGGAGTTAGTATTTCATATGATCGGCGGAGTTTGATCGCGACGACTAGTAATCAAATTTAAAATAAAAACTGAACTTAGCAGAGCAGGCGAGCTAAGCTACAGCTACACTCGGCTAGAGAGCAACAGGAAACAGAGCAACAGGAAGAACAACAGGAAATCAATCTAATATAATTTAGCGGTGACGTCACCGCGCGTAACCTGAGACGTTTCCCTTCAAGGGAACTTCAACACTGCGTCCAACCAGAACGCTAGGAGAACGCAATACCCACTAGGCCAGACTCACTGCTGACTGTGAATGCACACTACGCAGTGAGAACAGAGGACCCCGGAGAGGGGTCTAAATCGAGTTGATAGTGACGCACGAATATATACGGCGTAGACCAATCTGCCGCCAAACAAATGTCAGAAAGGGCAGAGCCCAAAATAGAAGCTTTGGAGGCCACTACAGCCCTCGTGGAGTGGGCCCTAACAAATTTAGGTGCAGGACATCCAAAAGCCTGATATGTGATTGAAATAGTCTCGACTATCCAATAATTTATGGTCTGCTTATTCGCAGGAGTCCCCCTCTTTGAGGGTCCAAAAGCAGATCAGTAACTGCTCACTCTTTCGCCACTGGGCAATTCGGTGGACATATTTATCCAGAGCCCTAACTGGGCAGAGCAGATTTAGTTTCTCCTGGTCCGACGACTGAAACGGGGGCAGATTAAAGGCTTGCAGCACAGCAGGTCTCGCCACATGAGTGGGAACCTTCGGTACATACCCTGGTCTGGGGTAAAGAAAGGCTTTAGACAAGCCTGGAGCAAACTCCAGAAATGAAGGTGCAACCGACAGAGCCTGGAGGTCACCGACCCTTTTTTTAGGGACGAAATAGCTAATAAAAAAAAAGTTTTTTGTGTCAGAAACTGATGCCTCCCGCATTGGCCCAAATGGGGAAACAGAGATGCCCTCGAGCACCAATGTTACGTCCCATGTCGGTACCCTGCTCGTGTTGACAGGCATTAGCCTAATGGCTCCATGGAGGAAGCGATGAATTAGCGGGTCCTGCCCTAGTGACTCATCATCTAGGGGAGAACGGTAGGCCGCTATAGCTGCCACGTACACTTTCAGAGTGGATGCGGCTAGCCCAGCAGACAGGCAGTTTTGGAGAAATTCCAGCACTGAGGCTACCTGACAGCTGACTGGGTTCAGCTGGCGCTCTCTGCACCAAGCTGAAAAGAGAGCCCATTTGAGGGCATAAAGCTTCCTCGTGGAGGGAGCCCTGGAACTTAGTATGGTCTGAGCAACCTCGGTTGACAGTCCACACTCTATAAGGTGGGCCTCCTCAGAGGCCACACCCAAAGTTTCCACAGGTCAGGGCAAGGATGAAGTCTCACCCCTCCCGGCTGGGACAGAAGGTACATCCTAATGGGGATCTCCCACGGGAGACCCGCCAGCAGGGCTGTGAGGTCTGAAACCCAGATCCTCGTAGGCCAAAAACGGTGCTATCAGCAGTAGCTGGACCCTCTCCAGGACTCCTGAGAGCAGAGCGATGGGGGAAATTCGTACAGACGTAGCCTCGGCCACATCTGCACCATGGCATCCAGTCCCAACGGGGCTGGATGCAAGAGAACACCACAGTGTCCACTCCCCGGATTTCACCCCCTGTCTCGACAGGAGGTCTGCTCTCATGTTCAGATGGCCCAGGAAATACATTGCTCTGATAGACAGAATTTTGTTCTGGGCCCACAGGAGGATTTGATGTGCCAGACTGCATAACAGTCATGACTTCAGACCCCCTGATAGTTGATGGAAGCGACCACCGAAGTCTAGTCCGTGTGGATTAGAACATGATGGTCCCTTAAATCTGAGAGAAAGTGTTTTAAGGCCAGAAACACAGCCATCATCTCCAGACAGTTTATGTGTCACAGATGATGATGTTCTCTCCACTGTCCCGCTGTGGGAAGGCCCCTCATGGTCCCTTTACAGCCCGTGAGAGAAGCATCTGTCATAAGCATGACGCGATGACAGACAGCCCTCAACACTGGGCCCTGAGACAGGAACCAGGGCTTTTTCCACATATCTAAGGCTCGAAGGCAGTGCCGCGAGACCTTGAACATGCGAAAAGGATTCCCCTTGAGGGAAAACCCCCTGGATTTGAGCCACCACTGTAGGGCTCTCATGAACAGCAGACCAAACGAAATCTGCTGGATGCTTTTGTCATGAGGCCTTACAGTCTCTGAAACTGTTTTACAGTGGTGGATTGGCGTTGTTTTTAGCTCTGTGTACGGCTGACTGAATCAAAGCGATTCATGGCGAGGACAGACGTGCTCGCATCGTCATGGAGTCCCATAGCACACCCAAGACAGTGGTCGTCCTGGCTGGAACAAGCGCACTTTTTGTGGTGTTCAGCCGAAACCCCAACCTTCTGATATGGGTGTAAACGACATCTTGATGCCGAACTGCCATATCGTGAGACTGAGCTAGAATTAACCATTTGTCTATGTAGTTTAGGATACGTATACCCTGCATACAAAGTGGAACTAAAGCCGCTTCGACTATTTTGATGAAGGTTCGAGGTGACAGAGCTAGGCCGAATGGAAGAACCCGATACTGGATACCTCGAAAGCGAACCTCAGGTACCTCCTGTGTTGGGGAAGGATGGACATATGTCATTCAGTTTTATTGTGACAAACCAGTGCTACGTATGTGACTAAGTATGTGACACTACGTTCTTGACAGTGAACTTGAAGGCCCTGATGGACCAATTCAGATTTCTTAAACCTAGTATGGTACGCAGTCCCCCATCTTTTTTCGGAACAATGAAATGCCAGCTGTAAAACCCTGACTGTCTGTCAAGTGGGCTTAGAAGGGGCCAGTACTTCTTATTCCAATACCAGAGCCTGTTCTGCCTTCATTACGGCGTGAAGCGAGGTGAGCATGCACAAAAATGTATTTTGTAACCGTGTTCCACCGTGAACAGGACCCACTGAGACACCATTGGCAGGTGTTTCCACGCCACCATAAAATGTGCTAGGGGTACCAGCCTCTCAAGACCAGCCTCTGGTTGGTCTTGGATCCTCCGAAGAAGGGGTGAGGCCCCCAATGCCCTCAGACACTGAGGAGCGCCCACCCTGAGAAGTGCAGAGCCCCCAACCACCATAGGTGGTTAGAAAACATGTCCGTTTCCGTTTTTTGTATTTGTGTGTGCAGTATCAGTAATGAGTTGGACAAACAAGTATGCATTCACGTGCGTGCTTCTTGAAAGCAAAGAAGTTACATCTGAATGTTCAGTGCAGGCTTTTATACTGACGTTCACACACGTGTCGACGTCACCGCTAAATTACATAAGACTGATTTCACATGTGCTTCAAGACGTGTATAAGACAGGAGTTCCCCTAGCGTTCTGGTTGAACGCAGTGTTGAAGTTCTCATGAAGGGGAATGACGAATTTTATTGTTTTAAGCAGTTTTTATCACTTTCTGTTTTTGGCCTGAAAAGGCCTTTTCACAGCCCGAGGAGCAAGAATTCTGCATGAGAGCTTAAAAATCAGCACTTTTCTGTCTACCTCAAAATCAATTGCTTTTCCCTTGAAACTTGTTAAAACATGTTTAAAACTGCATATAACGTTGTTTAAAACAAAAAGAAACGATGAATTTCATTGTTTTAAGCAGTTTTTATCACTTTCTGTTTTTGGCCTGAAAAGGTCATTTTACAGCCCGAGGAGCAAGAATTCTGCATGGGAACTCAAAAATGAGCAATTTTCTGTCTCCCTCAAAATCGCTTGCTTTTCCCTTGAAACTTGTTTAAACATGTTTAAAACTGCGTATAACGTTTAAAACAAAAAGAAAAATTAACTTTATTCTTTTAAGCAGTTTTTATCACTTTCTGTTTTTGGCCTGAAAAGGTCATTTTACAGCCAGAGGAGCAAGAATTCTGCATGAGAGCTTAGAAATAAGCACTTTTCTGTCTCCCTCAAAGTCACTTGCTTTTCCCTTGAAACTTGTTAAGACATGTTTAAAACTGTGTTTTGTTTAAAACAAAAGAATGATGAATTTCATTCTTTTAAGCAGTTTTTATCACTTTCTTTTTTTTGCTTGAAATGGTCCTTTCACAACCCGAGGAGCAAGAACTCTGCATGAGAGCTTAAAAATCAGCAATTTTCTGTCTCCCTCAAGATGTTTTAACAAGTTTCAAGGGAAAAGCAATTGATGTTTAAAACTGCATATAACGTTGTTTAAAACCAAAAGAAATGATGAATTTCATTGTTTTAAGCAGTTTTTATCACTTTCTGTTTTTGGCCTGAAAAGGCCTTTTCACAGCCCAAGGAGCAAGAAATCTGCATTAGAGCTAAAAAATGAGCTATTTTCTGTCTCCCTCAAAATCACTTGCTTTTTTCTTGAAACTTGTTCAAACATGTTTAAAACTGCGTTTTGTTTTAAAACAAAAGAATGATGAATTTCATTGTTTTAAGCAGTTTTTATCACTTTCTGTTTTTTGCCTGAAAAGGTCCTTTCACAACCCAAGGAGCAAGAATTCTGCATGAGAGCTTAAAGCAGCACTTTTCTGTCTCCCTGAAAGTCAATTGCTTTTTCCTTGAAACTTGTTAAATCATGTTTAAAACTGCATATAATGTTGTTTAAAACCAAAAGAAACGATGAATTTCATTGTTTTAAGCAGTTTTTATCACTTTCTGTTTTTGGCCTGAAAAGGCCTTTTCACAGCCCGAGAAGCAAGAAATCTGCATTAGAGCTCAAAAATTAGCTATTTTCTGTCTCCCTCAAAATCACTTGCTTTTTTCTTGAAACTTGTTCAAACATGTTTAAAACGGCATATAACGTTTAAAACTAAAGGAAACGATGAATATCATTGTTTTAAGCAGTTTGTATCACTTTCTGTTTTTGGCCTGAAAAGGCCTTTTCACAGCCCGAGGAGTAAGAATTTTGCATGAGAGCTCAAAAATAAGCAATTTTCTGTCTCCCTCAAAATCACTTGATTTTCCCTTAACACTTGTTAAAACATGTTTAAAACTGGATATAATGTTTTTTAAAATTAAAAGAATGATGAATTTCATTGTTTTAAGCAGTTTTGATCACTTTCTGTTTTTGGCCTGAAAAGGTCATTTCACAGTCCGAGGAGCAAGAATTCTGCATGAGAGCTCAAAAATAAGCACTTTTCGATCTCCCTCAAAGTCACTTGCTTTTCCCTTGAAACTTGTTAAGACATGTTTAAAACTGCGTTTTGTTTAAAACAAAAGAACGTCTAGTAACCATAGTTCTCCGAGAGGGAACGAGACACTGCGTCCAACCAGAACGCTTGGGGAACACCTCTTTTATACGCGTCTTGAAGCACATGTAAAATCAATCTAATGTAATTTAGCGGTGACGTCACCGCGCACGCACATGCGGCGACGTGAAGGTCAGACCAGGAAGTATAAAAGCCTGCACTGAACATTCAGATGTAACTTCCAATTTGCTGGAAAGAAGTAACAGGCAGAAGAGAGTATGGTGGAAGACGCACTGTCTCGTTCCCTCTCGGGGAACTATGGTTACATACGTAACCCGAGACGTTCCCCTTCAAGGGAACTTCAACACTGCGTCCAACCAGAATGCTAGGAGAACGCAATACCCACTAGGCCAGACTCACTGCTGACTGTGAATGCACACTACGCAGTGAGAACAGAGGACCCCGGGGAGGGGTCTAAATCGAGTTGATAGTGACACACGAATATATATGGCGTCGACCATCCTGCCGCCAAACAAATGTCAGAAAGGGCAGAGCCCAAAATAGAAGCTTTGGAGGCCACTACAACCCTCGTGGAGTGGGCCCTGACAAATTTAGGTGCGGGACATCCAAAAGCCTGATATGTAACTGAAATAGTCTCGACTATCCAATTACTTATGGTCTGGTTATTCGCAGGACTCCCCCTCTTTGAGGGTCCAAAAGCAGACCAGTAACTGCTCATTCTTTCGCCACTGGGCAATTCGGTGGACATATTTATCCAGAGCCCTAACTGGGCAGAGCAGATTTAGTTTCTCCTGGTCCGACGACTAAAGGTCCGGCAGATTAAAGGCTTGCAGCACAGCAGGTCTCACCACATGAGTGGGAACCTTCGGCACATACTGGGGTAAAGAAAGGCTATAGACAAGCCTGGAGCAAACTCCAGGCTTAGATAGAACGGTAAGCCACTATAGCTGCCACGTACACTTTCAGAGTGGATGCAGCTAGCCCAGCAGACAGGCGGTTTTGGAGAAATTCCAGCACTGAGGCTACCTGACAGCTGACTGGGTTCAGCTGGCGCTCTCTGCAACAAGCTGAAAAGAGAGCCCATTTGAGGGCATAAAGCTTCCTTGTGGAGGGAGCCCTGGAACTTAGTATGGTCTGAACAACCTTGGTTGACAGTCCACACTCTATGAGGTGGGCCTCCTCAGAGGCCACACCCAAAGTTTCCACAGGTCAGGGCAAGGATGAAGTCTCACCCCTCCCGCCTGGGACAGAAGGTCCATCCTGATGGGGATCTCCCACGGGAGAGAATAGCGACTGGGGGAAATTCGTACAGACGTAGCCTCGGCCACATCTGCACCATGGCATCCAGTCCCAACAGGGCTGGATGCGAGAGAACACCACAGTGTCCACTCCCCGGATCTCACCCCGTCTCGACAGGAGGTCTGCTCCCATGTTCAGATGGCCCAGGAAATACATTGATCTGATAGACAGAATTTTGTTCTGGGCCCACAGGAGGATTTAATGTGCCAGACTGCATAACAGTCGTGACTTCAGACCCCCCTGATGGTTGATGGAAGCGACCACCGAAGTCTTGTCCGTGTGGACTAGAACATGATGGCCCCTTAAATCTGAGAGAAAGTGTTTTAAGGCCAGAAACACAGCCATCATCTCCAGACAGTTATATGTGTCACAGATGATGATGTTCTCTCTACTGTCCCGCTGTGGGAAGGCCCCTCAGGGAGGCTCCCCAGCCCGTGAGAGAAGCATCTGTCATAAGCATGACGCGATGACAGACAGCCCTAAACACTGGGCCCTGAGACAGGAACCAGGTCTTTTTCCACATACTTAAGGCTCGAAGGCAGTGCCGCGAGACCTTGAACATGCGAAAAGGATTCCCCTTGAGGGAAAACCCCCTGGATTTGAGCCACCACTGTAGGGCTCTCATGTACAGCAGACCAAACGGAATCACGCTGGATGCTGCTGTCATGAGGCCTAACAGTCTTTGAAACTGTTTTACAGTGATGGATTGGCCTTGTTTAGCTCTGTGTACGGCTGACTGAATCAAAACGATTCATGGCGAGGACAGACGTGCTCGCATCGTCATGGAGTCCCATAGCACACCTAAGAAAGTGGTCATCCTGGCTGGAACAAGCGCACTTTTTGTGGTGTTCAGCCGAAACCCCAACCTTCTGATATGGGTGAGAACGACATCTCGATTTCGAACTGCCATATCGTGAGACTGAGCTAGAATTAGCCATTTGTCTATGTAGTTTAGGATACATATACCCTGCATACAAAGTGGAACTAATAGCTTCGACTATTTTGGTGAAGGTTCGAGGTGACAGAGCTAGGCCGAATAGAAGAACCCGATACTGGAACGCTTCGCCCCCGAAAGCGAACCTCAGGTACCTCCTGTCTTGGGGAAGGATGGACATATGGAAGTATGCGTCTTTCAGTTTTATTGTGACAAACCAGTGCTCTGACTTAGCGCTGTGACGGTGACAATTTTTTACTACTGCGGTGGGAAGTCACCAACAACCGCCGGTGTTGCGGTGGTGGTGGGGGGTTGGGTCAATTATGCTGTAAAAATCTGTGACAGAAGTTCACTCAAAAGTGAAAATTCACTTCTGTCATTCCAACCTTCAGAACACAAATTTAGATATTTTATAATATGAAAAAGCAATAAAATTATGAAAATTGTGAAATTAAAGCAATAGTCCACAGATCTGGTCCCCGCGTCAGTTCAGGGTGCGCCTGTATATAAGCCTTTAAAACGCGCATGCACTCTAAACTCACACGGGAGAAAACTGCACTAGGATGACATGAAGGCGAGCAGCCTAATTCATTTCTTGTTTTGGTTAACTAAGTCTTTAAATACAACTCTCTTGAGCTCTAAAGGGAAAAAAACGCTAAAGAAATTTGCCGTTAAATTAATTTTAGCAGAGTCTGTGTCATTTTCACATTAGTTTTTTAGTAGGGGATTAACATTAGAGTACCCTACTAAAAATGTTTAGTTGGACACTGCACAGTCCTACAGTAGTCTACACTATAATTAATATTATAAATTATTATTATTAATATTATTAAAACTAAGCTATAAAATTGACAAAACGCAAAGCCCTTTTTAATGTTTGCTTTCATTTTGACATGGCTAAAGCGCAGTTTTACAGTTGTGAAAAGAAACATCCCATTATGCAGCAGCATTCTCAAGTTAGGACACTTAATAAATGCCTTTTTAGTTTAAAGATGATCGGCCTGCGAAGTCAAGTTTACAGTGTTATAAATGAAATAGGTATATAGTGCATTGAGTAAGTGGATTTGCCGCGGTAGGTAGGCTGAGTGATAATCTAGGGTAGACAGGCTCATTCATGTTGTTTGAAATAAAACGGAAATAAATAAGGAGAATAAAATATAATTTAAACCACTCGTCTGGCGCTGAAGCCATGCTTCGTCTGCGTTAATAAACTGTATCGTTGCATTACCTTCATTAATAAAATCAGTAATAGCGAAACTTTGCATATTATTATTATTATTATTATTATTATTACTACTATAAAAAGTACTGGACTAAGTCAGTATAACTTAAGCAGTAAGGCAAAGTAATAAATAAGTGAATAAATAGCCTAAATGAAAGGAACAAGAGGGACCAAAATCGTCAATGTCTTCCATTTATCACTTTCTCTTTTTTATCTGCCCATTTTTGGAAAGGCCTCTGCGATACATGGCTGACTAGCTGCGCGTTTGCGTTCAGAAGACAGTAGTTGATTATACGTGGCTGGGTGACATGACCGGAGATGGCTGTGGAGACTCGACGTGTTTGCCCATTTAACACTTTTTTTTTAAACAAACCCTACAAATAGCTTCTTTTATTTATTGGTTCACCTTTCTCATTCAGCACGAATCCAAAATGTTCCCAGATTGGCGATGTGACATTTGGTTTTCCAACGAGATTCATGGCTGAACTTGAACTTGCTGAATCGCGCCTAACGTTATATTCTAACAGAAATGCAATACTTTGCAACATAACGGAAATTTCAGTGCGTGACGTCACGTACTACCGCCGGTGGCATGGATAACCGTGACGCGGTTGTCTCGGTGACCGTCACAGCCCTACTCGGACTAAGTATGTGATACTACGTTCTTGACAGTGAACTTGAGACCAATTTAGATTTCTTAAATCTAGTATGGTACACAGTCCCCCATCCTTTTTCGGGACAATGGGCTTTCTCAGCCCATGAATTGAAGAATAAATAGCAGTTTTTGTTGTCATAAAACATGTTGAATATGGATTTTTCCATGATTTAATCACTGCTGCATGCAGCTCGGGCAAAACGGGAGGTCCCTTTGTGGAAGATCTACTCTATTGGGCAGTTCTAACATACCCGAGAGCTGCAGCTCGACATAACCTCCACTAACTCCTTTCTGATTGGGTGGCAGATCCCTCGACCCTCTTTTGTATAAACAGAAGTTGCCACCCACCCGCGAGGCGCAGAAGAAACCACAGCGCGGGCTTCTGACACTCCCGAGAGAGGATCTGCGAGAGAGAGCATCACACAGTCAGCATTCTCGAATGCTGACAGAGAATGCTCCACTCCCAAACACTGTAAGCACATTTTGTGTGTCACTGGCTGTAATAAGATATAAACACGGCGTCACACACCCTCTTTGTGTATGTTGCGGCGACGTATCCGTTTCCTCGGAAACAGAAAACGCTGCCCTCCCCCAAGACGCAGAAGAAACCGCAGCGCGGGCTTCTGACACTCTGAGAGAGGATTAGATCTCACAGAAGAAAAGGCAGAGAGAGGACCGAGCCCCTTTCCATCTCATCAGCAAGATCTAGCTGCGATCCACACGATTTAAGCCAAAGCCCTGCCTCAGCACGAGCGAGACATGAACCGCGAGGAGTATGAGCCGCGGGATCTTTATCAAAGACGCCCGACGGCTGTGCAGCTCTCTGCGAGAGAAAGCATCACACAGTCAGCATTCTTGAAAGCTGACAGAGAATGCTCCACTCCCAAACACTGTAGCACATTTCCTGTGTGTCACCGGCTGTAATAAGACACAAACACGGCGTCACACACGATTTAAAGTTTCTTTGTTCTGCCATAAGTCACTTTCAGTGGCTTTTGTCAGTTTTTTTGCATCTGTGTGTGCAGTATCAGTATTGAGTTGGACAAAAAAGGGTGCATTCACGTGCGTGCTTCTTGAAAGCAAAGAAGTTACATCTGAATGTTCAGTGCAGGCTTTTATACTTTCTGGTCTGACGTTCACGTCGCTGCGTGTGCGCGTGCAGTGACGTCACCGCTAAATTACATTAGATTGATTTCACATGTGCTTCAAGACGCGTATAAAAGAGGTGTTCCCCTAGCGTTCTGGTTGGATACAGTGTTGAAGTTCCCTTGAAGGGGAATGATGAATTTCATTGTTTCAAGCAGTTTTTATCACTTTCTGTTTTTGGCCAGAAAAGGCCTTTTCACAGCCCGAGGAGCAAGAATTCTGCATGAGAGCTCAAAAGTTAGCTATTTTCTGTGTCCCTCAAAATCACTTGCTTTTCCCTTGAAACTTGTTAAAACATGTTTAAAACTGCATATAATGTTGTTTAAAACAAAAAGAAATTATGAATTTCATTGCTTTAAGCAGTTTTTATCACTTTCTGGAAAAAACTATATAATCTCTCGCTTTAATCACCATATATAGACCCCCAGGACCCTATGTCAATTTTCTAAAAGAGTTTTCTGATTTTATTTCTGACTTACTAGTTAAAACTGATAAAAT
>CAIGQV010019589.1:31527-52394 GCA_903798115.1 Danio jaintianensis
AACTTGTTAAAACGTGTAAACTGCATATAATGTTGTTTAAAACAAAAGGAATGATGAATTTTATTGCTTTAAGCAGTTTTTATCACTTTCTCTTTGTTGCCTGAAAAGGTCTTTTTGCAACCCAAGGAGCAAGAATTCTGCATGAGAGCTTAAAAACTTGCAATTTTCTGTCTCCCTCAAAATCACTTGCTTTTTCCTTGAAACTTGTTAAAATGTGTAAACTGCATATAATGTTGTTTAAAACAAAAAGAATGACGAATTTCATGGTTTTTACCACTTTCTGTTTTTGGCCTGAAAAGGTAATTTCACAGCCTGAGGAGCAAGAACTCTGCATGAGAGCTAAAAAATAAACACTTTTCAGTCTCCCTCAAAATCACTTGCTTTTCCCATGAAACTTGTTAAGACATGTTTAAAACGGCATTTTGTTTAAAACAAAAGAATGATGAATTTTATTGTTTTAAGCAGTTTTTATCACTTTCAATTTTTTGCCTGAAAAGGTCCTTTCACAACCCAAGGAGCAAGAATTCTGCATAAGAGCTTAAAAATCAGGACTTTTCTGTCTCCCTCAAAATCACTTGCTTTTCCCTTGAAACTTGTTAAAACATGTTTAAAACTGCCTATAATGTTGTTTAAAACTAAAAGAATAACGCATTTGATTGTTTTAAGCAGTTTTTAATACTTTCTCTATTTGGCCTAAAAATGCCTTTTCACAGCCCAAGGAGGAAGAATTCTGCATGAGAGCTCAAAATAAGTACTTTTCTGTCTCCCTCAAAATCACTTGCTTTTCCCATGAAACTTGTTAAACATGTTTAAAACTGCATATAATGTTGTTTAAAACAAAAAGGATGATGAATTTAATAGTTTTAAGCAGTTTTTAATACTTTCTCTTTTTGACCTGAAAAAGCCTTTTCACAGCCCGAGGATCAAGAATTTTGCATGAGGAGCTCAAAAATGAGCACTTTTTTTGTCTCCCTCAAAATCACTGGCTTTTCCCATGAAACTTGTTAAAACGTGTTTAAAACTGCATATAATGTTGATTAAAACAAAAAGAAACAATGAATTTCATTGCTTTAAGCAGTTTTTATCACTTTCTTTTTTTGCCTAAAAAGGTCTTTTCACAACCCAAGGAGCAAGAATTCTGCATGAGAGCTTAAAAATTTGCAATTTTCTGTCTCCCTTAAAATCACTTGCTTTTCCCTTGAAACTTGTTAAAACGTGTAAACTGCATATAATGTTGTTTAAAAAAAAAAAAAAAAAAATGAAATTCATTGTTTTAAGCACTTATTATCACTTTCTGTTTTTTGCCTGAAAAGGTCATTTCACAGCCGGAGGACCATAAGTTCTGCTTGAGATCTCAAAAATAAGCACTTTCTTTCTCCCTCAAAATCACTTACTTTTCCCATGAAACTTGTTAAGACATGTTTAAAACTGCATTTTGTTTAAAACACAATAATGATGAAGTTCATTGTTTTAAGCAGTTTTTATCACTTTCTCCTTTTTGCCTGAAAAGATCTTTTCACAGCCCGAGGAGCAAGAATTCTGCATGAGAGCTCAAAAATGAGCTATTTTATTTCTCCCTCAAAATCACTTGCTTTTTTCTTGAAACTTCTTAAAACCTGTTTAAAACTCCATATAACGTTGTTTAAAACAAAAAGAAACGATGAACTTCATTGTTTTAAGCAATTTTCATCACGTTCTGTTTTTGGCCTGAAAAGGTCATTTCCGTTCATACGGGAACAGAGACGTGCATCTGGTAACAGACTATTGGAGTATGTCAGACGACCAATCACTCTGAAGAGTAAGAAAACGGGCCAATGAAATGCCAAATGAATTGGCAGAGCTCTGCTCCACAGCTGGCAGTAATGAGCCATCAGAGCTATATAAGCTGCCCGCTGAGGAGTGAGCATCAGAATTTAATTACTTCAGAGCCTCTCACAGAGACTGAAGACACTCTATCTGCCAACCTGATTTCAAGACTGAAACCAGTTTACTCACCAGTGCGGGATATGACGCAACAGTGGCAGTCGATCTGGGCTTCCTGTCCCCTGGGCGTTTTGCTGGTGTGCACAAACCTGGGGACGACGATGGCCACACAGTGGTCCGGAAATGCCACCCTTGGCATACCCTGGCAGATATGCCGGCAGGAAGTTGACGCTCCTGTCATAGGTCGCCGTAAAGTTGGACCGCGAAGCGAACCTAAGGCGGGCCACTTGGAGAGGAGGAGAACCGTTCTTTCCCCGGTGGAGGGCTGGGGCTCCCCCACGAACGATTGTAGCGATCAGAAAAGAGCGGCTTTTCCTCCCTCTGGGTGTTGAAGCCCAATTGCTGCCAGCATGGGACGCACTGCCTTCCAGCTCTCAGCTTTGGTGCACTTCGCCACAGGCTTTGAGGGCGCCAGAGGATGAGCTCCTTTCTCGCACCTCCAGCCTCTCTGTGGGATCCTGGGAGGAAGGTAAGAGTCAATCTCTTATTTTCAGTTCTTCCTCTGGACGCTCTGCTTCCCGGGGTGAGCACTCCCCATCCCGAAGCTGCCCCTCCGCGGGTACATCAGCGATCGTTCCGGTGATGCTGCTCGTTCGGACTCTGTCAGCCTGATTAGCGCTGCTCAGCATAGTATTAGTAGTAGCTCACACGGATGGTTAGACTCGGCTATGCGTTTCAACGAGCTGTTGGCCTCCCGAGTTCACGGGTGTATATTTAAGCGATCATCGCTATGCCACCCCTGTCTCACGTGAGAAGATTGTTATCCTCCTGGCGAAGGATACAATCGACCCGGTCCCTCCAGCCGAGATGAAGAGTGGGTTTAAGCCCCCACTTCATCGTACCCAGATAGCGGTGGGTTATACCAATCCTATCTGCGTGTTTTGATCTGTCATCTGTTTAGCATGCTGATCAGGATGCTCATGCAGAAACGCATCCCCCAGTGCGTCCGTCCGCGGGATTGGTTGCAGCTATAGACCTGAAGGACGCTCACTCCATGTCTCGCTCTCTCCCTCCTTATAAGTGTTTTTCTACCGGTGTGCGACGGGGCCCGAGCATAGCAGTAAATGGTCCTCCCCTTCGGGCTCTCCCTGTTCCATGCATGGAGGATGCCCTGTGCTTCTTTGACGCACGTGCATCTGCATTTTTGATTATTCATTGACTGGGTAAAATTTTTTCAGACCTTTGAATTAGTCGATTATGCATAGGGACCTGGTGCTCTGGCACCACAGCCTGTTGGGGTTTCGGGTCAACCGAGAATGAGCAAGCTCTCCCCCGGGCAGAGCTTCTCTCATCTCGGGTTGGAGCTGGACCGGGTCTCCATCACGGTGCGCTTTTAGCGTGCTGGGCTAGTGCTGCCCTGTCCGTTTAATTCGGCAGTTATAGTGGTTTCACTGAAGTCTTTCAGAGGCTCCTGGGGCATATGACATTTTGTAGCCGCTATCACGCCGCTCAATTGTTCATATGAGACCACTTCAGCGCTGGCTTCGCGATCGGGTCCCCAGATGGGCATGGCGCGCGGAGACGCACCGGGTGTCCATCACTACGCTGTGTCTCCGCACCTTCAGCCCCTGGATGGACCTTGCCTCTACGGGCCTGGGTGCCCTTAGAACAAGTGTCTAATCATGCTGTCATTCTGACGGATGCTTCCAGTACGGGCTGGTGGGCTGTGTATATCGAGCATGCAGCTGCAGGTTCGTAAATCGGACTTCGGTTGCGTTGGCATTCAATTGCCTGGAGTTGTTGGCAGTGTTTCTCGCTCTCCACCGGTTCCTACCGGTACGGGAGGGGACACACGTGTTGGTTAGGATGGCCAGCATGGCTGCGATAGCGCACATCAACCGTTTGGCTGATGTGCGCTACCGCCGCATGTCTCAGCTCGCTCGCCATCTGCTCTTCCGGAGTCATGTGGCTTAATAGCTGCGTGCCGTTCATATCCCATACGAGCTCTACCGTGCCAGCTTACGTTTCTGGGAGAATGGAGACTCCACCCCTGCACAGTCCAGCTGTTATGGGCACGCTTCAGAGAGGCCCAGGACATCCTGCCACTTCTCCCGAGCGGCCCTTCGCCAGCTGCTTTCCCTGCTCTGCACAGATGTGCTGGCTCTCAGCTGGCCGCGGGGTTACGCAACATGTGTTTTTCCCCAGTGAGCCTGCGCGCACAGACTCTGTGCAAGGTCGGGGAGACGAGGTGCGGGTCTCGCTCGTTGCGCCTCCTTGGCCCAACCGGACCCGAGTTTCCAGATTCACACTCCTCGTGTTCTGCATTAGAGCTTTAAAATCAGCACTTTTCTGTCTCCCTCAAAATCAATTGCTTTTCCCTTGAAACATGTTAAATCATGTTTAAAACTGCATATAATATTGTTTAAAACAAAAAGAAACAATGAATTTCATTGTTTTAAGCAGTTTTTTCACCTTCTGTTTTTGGCCTGAAAAGGTAATTTCACAGCCCAAGGAGCAAGAATTCTGCATGAGAGCTCAAAAATAAGCACTTTTCTGTCTCCCTCAGAATCACTTGCTTTTCGTTTGAAACTTGTTAAGACATGTTTAAAACTGCATTTTGTTTAAAACAAAAGAATGATGAATTTCATTGTTTTAAGCAGTTTTTATCACTTTCTCTTTTTTGCCAGAAAAGGTCCTTTCACAACCCGAGGAGCAAGAATTCAGCATGAGAGCATTAAAATCAGCACTTTTCTGTCTCCCTCAAAATCAATTGCTTTTCCCTTGAAACTTGTTAAATCATGTTTAAAACTGCATATAATATTGTTTAAAACAAAAAGAAACTATGAATTTTATAGTTTTAAGCAGTTTTTTTCACGTTCTGTTTTCGGCCTAAAAAGGTCATTTCACAGCCCGAGGAGCAAAAATTCTGCATGAGAGCTCAAAAATGAGCACTTTTCTGTCTCCCTGAAAATCACTTGCTTTTCCCATGAAAATTGTTAAAACGTGTAAACTGTATATAATGTTGATAAAAAAAAAAAAAGAAACTATGAATTTTATTGTTTTAAGCAGTTTTTATCACTTTCTGTTTTTTGCCTGAAAAGGTCATTTCACAGCCGGAGAAGCAAGAATTCTGCATGAGAGCTCAAAAATAAGCACTTTCTGTCTCCCTCAAAATCACTTGCTTTTACCTTGAAACTTGTTAAGATGTTTAAAACTGAGTTTTGTTTAAAACAAAAGAATGATGAATTTAATTGTTTTAAGCAGTTTTTATCACTTTCTCTTTTTTGCCTGAAAAGGTCCTTTCACAACCCGGGTAGCAAGAATTCTGCATTAGAGCTTTAAAATCAGCACTTTTCTGTCTTCCTCAAAATCAATTGCTTTTCCCGTGAAACTTGTTAAATCATGTTTAAAACTGCATATAATGTTGTTTAAAACAAATAGAAACGATGAATTTCATTGTTTTAAGCAGTTTTTATCACTTTCCTTTTTTGGCCTGAAAAGGTCATTTCACAGCCCAAGGAGCAAGAATTCTGCATGAGAGCTCAAAAATAAGCACTTTTCTGTCTCCCTCAGAATCACTTGCTTTTCGTTTGAAACTTGTTAAGACATGTTTAAAACTGCATTTTGTTTAAAACAAAAGAATGATAACTTTCATTGTTTTAAGCAGTTCACTTTCTGTTTGTGGCCTGAAAAGGCCTTTTCACAGCCCGAGGAGCAAGAATTCTGCATGAGAGCTCAAAACTAAGCAATTTTCTGTCTCCCTGAAAGTCACTTGCTTTTCCCTTGAAACTTGTTTAAACATGTTTAAAACTGCATTTAATGTTGTTTAAAACTAAAAGCATGATGAATTTCATTGTTTTAAGCAGTTTTTATCACTTTCTGTTTTTGACCTGCACCATCTGCAGCTTCTCCAAGATAGACGTCCAGCGTTCTCCAGCCTCCGGCGCCTAGACTGCAGCTCTGCACAAGACGTTTGGCCATAGGAGAAATGGTCGTGCCCAACTGAGCCTGGTTTCTCTCGAGGTTTTTTTTCCTTCACTTTCGCAAATTGGTGAAGTTCGTTCCTCGCCGCTGTCGCCACTGGCTTGCATGGTTCGGGACCTGTGGAGCTGCGCATCGATGGATTTGTTTATCAGTGTTTTGACTCTAAGCAGTGAAAATTAAACCACACTGAACTGAACTAAACTAAACTTAACCTCTGAAAACTGGACTGACACTGTTTCAATTCACTGCACTCTTCTATGTGAAGCTGCTTTGACACAATCTACATTGTAAAAGCGCTATAGAAATAAAGATGAATTGAATTGACCTGAAAAGGTCATATAACGGTGTTTAAAACAAAAAGAAACGATGAAGTTGAAAAAGAAACGATGAAGTCCCTCAAAATCCCTTGCTTTTTCCTTGAAACTTGTTAAAACGTGTAAACTGCATATAATGTTGTTTAAAACAAAAAGAATGACGAATTTCATTGTTTAAAGCAGTTTTTATCACTTTCTGTTTTTTGCCCTAAAAGATAATTTCACAGCCCAAGGAGCAAGAATTCTGCATGAGAGCTTAAAAATCAGCACTTTTCTGTCTCCCTCAAAATCAATTGCTTTTCCCTTGAAACGTGTTAAATCATGTTTAAAACTGCATATAACGTTGTTTAAAATAAGAAGAACAATGAATTTAATTGTTTTAAGCAGTTTTTATTACTTTCCTTTTTTGGCCTGAAAAGGTCATTTCACAGCCCGAGGAGCAAGAATTATGCATGAGAGCTCAAAAATAAGCACTTTTCTGTCTCCCTCAGAATCACTTGCTTTTCCTTTGAAACTTGTTAAGACATGTTTAAAACTGCATTTTGTTTAAAACAAAAGAATGATAAATTTCATTGTTTTAAGCAGTTTTTATCACTTTCTCTTTTTTGCCTGAAAAGGTCCTTTCACAACCCAAGGAGCAAGAATTCTGCATGAGAGGTTAAAAATCAGCACTTTTCTGTCTCCCTCAAAATCACTTGCTTTTCCCTTGAAACTTGTTAAGACATATTTAAAACTGCATTTAATGTTGTTTAAAACCAAAAGCATGATGAATTTCATTGTTTTAAGCAGTTTTTATCACTTTCTGTTTTTGACCTGAAAAGGTCATTTCACAGCCCGAGGAGCAAGAATTCAGCATGAGAGCTCAAAAATGAGCCCTTTTCTGTCTCCCTCAAAATCACTTGCTTTTTCCTTGAAACTTATTAAAACGTGCAAACTGGATATAATGTTGTTTAGAACAAAAAGAATGATGAAGTTTATTGTTTTAAGTAGTTTTTATCACTTTGCGTTTTTGCCTGAAAAGGTCATTTCACAGCCCGAGGAGCAAGAATTCTACATGAGAGCTCAAAAATAAGCAGTTTTGTGTCTCCCTCATAATCACTTGCTTTTCCCTTGAAACTTGTTAAACCATGTTTAAAACAGCATGTTTTTCAAACAAAAGAATTATGAATTTCATTGTTTTAAGCAGTTTTTATCACATTCTCCTTTTTGCCGAAAAAAGGCCTTTTCACAGTCCGGGTATCCAGAACTCTGCATGAGAGCTCAAAAATTAGCTATTTTCTGTATCCCTCAAAATCATTTGCTTTTTTCCTTGAAACTTGTTAAAACATGTTTGAAAATTGCATATAACATTGTTTAAAACAAAAAGAAACTATGAATTTCATTGTTTTAAGCAGTTTTTATCATTTTCTGTTTTTGGCCTGAAAAGGTCATTCCCCTTCATACGGGAACTTCAACGTGCGTCTGGGAGTACGTCAGACGACCAATCACTCTGAAGAGTAAGAAAACGGGCCAATGAAATGCCAAATTGAATTGGCAGAGCTCTGCTCCACAGCTGGCAGCAATGAGCCATCAGCGCTATATAAGCTGCACGCTGCGGAGTGAGCCTCAGAATTTATTTGCTTCAGACCCTCTCACTGAGACTGAAGACCTATTCTGCCAACCTGACTTCTAAGAGAGTTCCAGAGTTCTAAGAGAGTTCCAGTCTTCCAGTTCCAGTGTGGGAGAAGACGCAACAGCGGCGGTTGATCTGGGTTTCACATCCCCTTGGCGTTTCGCTGGTGCACTAAAAGAGCAGTTTTTACACTAAAAGAGCAGAATTCCCTAAGAGAGCACACGGTCAGGTAGCGCGTCTTTTTAAAGATGTCGTTCCGACCCTGCATTTCTGGATGCAGTGGTTTCCTCTCCCTGGATGACAGGCACAAGCATTGCGTCACATGTCTGGGGGTCCGGCATGTGGATGCGGTGCTCGCGGACAGTTTTTGTCCTCACTGCGAGGGCTTAACTGTTGCACAGCTAAGGTCGCGGCGCACTCTTGCATTAGGGTGCGTCACCCCTGCTGCTCCCCGCCATGCGGTTAGCACACGGGCAGGCCTGAGGGTTGCAGTGGGGGCTTATCCGTCGCCTTCGGGCCCGCGGACCCCTCACTCCTCAGCTGGCTCTGTCCAAGCTTCGAGTGAGAGCGCTAGTCCATCCCCCGGGATGGCCGCGCTCTCATTAGATGACACCGGGGACGTGATGTCCATCGCTGCATCGGAGGGCGGGCTAACATGCTCCGATGAAGATCCGGACCCTCTGCCACCCTCCGGGGTGGTCAGTGCGGCCTCGGATCTGGAATCGGACATGTTGGCCGTGTTATTCCGGGCTGCTTCGGCCGTGGGACTGGACATGGCTTGTCCCCCAGCACCACGGCTGGGCCGCTTAGATGGGTGTTACGTGGGGGCTAGAAGGGCAAAACCCTCCAGGCCCCCCGTCCCCTTCTTCCCGGAAGTACACAGTGAGCTCACGCAGGCATGGCGGGCACCTTTCTCTGCCCGGTCCTCGTGCGCTCCTGCTCTCACCACCCTTGATGGCGGAGCAGCCAGGGGTTATGAGGCGATTCCCCAGGTAGAGCGCGCTATCGCGGTCAATCTTTTCCTGCGGGGCGCCTCCACCTGGAGAGGTCCACCCAAACTCCCTTCCAAAGCGTGTAGGTTATCTGAGTCTCTCACGGCCAGAGCCTACACCGCTGCGGGACAGGCTGCATCCGCTCTGCACGCTATGGCCACCTATCAACGCTACCAAGCGGAGAAGTTGGCTGAGCTGCAGGAGGGTGGTTCTTCCCTGGGCTTAGTGCATGAGCTCCGCACGGCAACCGATTATGCTCTCATGACCACCAAATCGGCTGCTCGTGCCCTGGGGAAGACGAAGGCCACATTAGTGGTCCAGGAACGCCACCTCTGGCTAAACCTGGCCGATATGAGAGTTGTTGACAAAGCTCGCTTTCTTAACGCTCCCATATCCCAGGCTGGCCTGTTCGGCGACACCATCGGGGACTTTACCCAGGAGTTCTCGGCGGTGAAGGAGCAGTCCCAGGCGATGGGGGAGGTCATCTATCAGCGGGCTCGGAAAACTGCTCTCCCCGTTGCCCCATCCACCTTGGCTGCCCCTCGACGGGGGCGTCAACCAGCGGCTCCAAAACCTGCTCTGCTCCCGCTGCCCGCTCCACCGGCTAAGTGGCAACGCCGAGCCTCCCGCGGGATCGCGACGTCACCGCCCCAGGGCACCGTTAAGTCCGGTAAACGGACCGCGAAGCGTCCCTGAGACGGGCCATCCAGAGAAGAGGGAACTTGCTCTTTCCTCGGTGGAGGGCCGAGGACATCTACAGTCAGCAAAGACTTTAAAAACACCACTGTTGGCCTCCGGGCCAGCGGTACCCACAAAATCAAAAAAAGAGCAAATTTCCCTCTCTCCGGATGTGCAAACCCGACCCCTGCCAGTCTGGGAACCTCCGCCTTCCAGCTCGCAGCACCGGGCCCCCTCGCCTCAGGCTCTCGGAGTGCAAGAGGACGGACTCCTTTCTCTCACTCCAGCCAACTCGCGGGATACAGGGAGGAAGGTAAGAGACTCTCTCTTATTTTCAGCTCTTCCTCGGGCCGCTCTGCTTCCCTGGGTGAGCACTCCCCTCCTGAGCTGCATACTCCAGTGCGTCCGTCCTCAGGATTGTTTTGCAGCTATAGACCCGAAGGATGCGTATTTTCATGTCTCCATTCTTCCACGCCACCGTCCATTACTCCGGTTTGCGTTCGAAGGACCAGCATGGCAGTACAAAGTCCTCCCCTTCGGGCTCTCTCTGTCTCCGCAGGTTTTCACCAAGCTCGCGGAGGGTGCCATAGCGCCTCTCCGGCGGGCGGGCATCCGCATACTCAATTATCTCGACGACTGGCTGATTCTAGCCTCGTCTCGGAATCAATTGATTATGCACAGGGACAAGGTGCTTCGGCACCTCGACCAGTTGGGGCTTCGGGTCAACCGAGAGAAGAGCAAACTTTGCCCCGTGCAGAGGATCTCTTATCTCGGGCTGGAGCTGGACTCGATCGCTATGGTAGAGCGCCTCTCAGAGAAGCGTGCCAGGCTAGTGCTTTCCTGTCTGAGCACCCTCGAAAACTTTTCAGAGGCTCCTGGGGCATATGGCATCCGCAGCCGCTGTTACGCCGCTCGGTTTGCTTCATATGAGACCACTTCAGCGCTGGCTTCACGATCGAGTTCCCAGACGGGCATGGCGCGCGGGCGCGCACCGGGTGCATATCACTCAGCTGTATCGCCGCAGCTTCAGTCCCTGGATGGATCTTGCTTTTCTACGGGCCGGTGTGCCCCTAGGGCAAGTATCCAGGCATGTTGTCGTATCGACGGATGCCTCCAGCATGGGCTGGGGGGCCGTGTGCAACGAGCATGCAGCTGCGGGTTCGTGGTCCGGACCCCGTCTGCATTCGCATATCAACTGCCTGGAGCTGTTGGCAGTGTTTCTTGCTCTCCGCCGCTTTTTACCGGTGTTGGAGCAGAAGCATGTGCTGGTCAGAACGGACAGCATGGCAACGGTAGCTTTTATGAACCGTATGGGAGGTATACGTTCCCGTCGCATGTCTCAGCTCGCTCGCCGTCTGATCCTCTGGAGTCATACGCGGATGAGTTCGCTGCGTGCCATTCATATTCCGGGCGAGCTCAACCGTGCAGCTGATGTGCTCTCACGGCAGCAAGAGTCCCGAGGAGAATGGAGACTCCACCCTGGTACGGTCCAGCTGATATGGGAGCGCTTCGGAAAAGCCCAAGTCGACCTGTTTGCTTCTCCCGAAAACGCCCATTGCCAGTTGTTTTATTCCCTGACCGAGGCCCCCCTCGGCACGGATGCGCTGGCCCACAGCTGGCCACTGGGTATGCGCAAATATGCGTTTCCCCCAGTGAGCCTAATCGCACAGACTCTGTGCAAAGTCAGGGAGGACGAGGAGCAGGTCTTGTTTGTTGCGCCTCTCTGGCCCAACCGGACCTGGGTTCCTGAACTCACACTCCTCGCGACGGCCCCTCCCTGGGGCATTCCCCTGAGAGAGGACCTCCTCTCCCAGGGACGGGGCACCCACTGGCACCCGCGCCCACACACAACCCAAGGAAACTTGCTTTTCCCTTGAAACTTGTTAAGACATGTTTAAAACAGCACGTTGTTTAAACTAAAAGAATGATGAATTTTATTGTTTTAAGCAGTTTTAATCACTTTCTGTTTTTGGCCTGAAAAGGCTTTTTCACAGCCCGAGGAGCAAGAATTCTGCATGTGAGGTCAACAATGAGCACTTTCTGTCTCCCTCAAAATCACTTGCTTTTCCGTTAATTCAATTCAATTCAATTCAATTCATCTTTATTTCTATAGCGCTTTTACAATGTAGATTGTGTCAAAGCAGCTTCACATAGAAGAGTGCAGTGAATTGAAACAGTGTCAGTCCAGTTTTCAGAGTTTAAGTTCAGTTTAGTTCAGTTCAGTGTGGTTTAATTTTCACAGCTTAAAGTCCAAACTCTGAAGAACAAATCCATTGTTGCGCAGCTCTACAGGTCCCGAACCATGCAAGCCAGTGGCGACAGCGGTGAGGAACGAACTTCACCAATTTGCGAAAGTGAAGGAAAAAAAACCTAGAGAGAAACCAGGCTCAGTTGGGCACGACCATTTCTCCTATGGCCAAACGTCTTGTGCAGAGCTGCAGTCTAGGCACCGGAGGCTGGAGAATGCTGGACGTCCATCTTGGAGAAGCTGCAGATGTGAGAGGTCCCCGGCTAGTGTACAGGCTGGCCCTTCAGGATAATGCGAAGACTCATCTGTCACTGGGGTCTTACAGAATCAGACTCATGCTCTCCACTCCTCCATGACCACCACAGCAGCTGCTCAGAATACGGCCTGGTCCAGGATTATGGAAACCTCGGGAATAAAAAAAAAGACTAACATAAGCGCAGATGCCGTTCAAATTATAATGTCTTTTGGGAAGTGTTCCCGGCTCCGGTTGCCCTAAATAATGCAGACTAACAATCCTTTTAAGAATTTTTATTTCAAAAGCATTTGTGTTTTATGTGTATGCTAATGCAAAGAGATGTGTCTTTAATCTAGTTTTAAACTGTCAGAGTGTGTCTGCTTCCCGAACTGTGCTGGGAAGGCTGTTCCAGAGTTTAGGAGCCAGATATGAGTAAGATCTACCGCCTACAGTTGATTTTGATATTCTGGGAATAATCAATTGTCCAGAATTAATTGAGCGTAGTGGACGTGAGGGGCTATAATATACCAGGAGCTCCCTCAAATACTGGGGAGCTAAGCCGTTCAGGGCTTTGTAGGTAGTCAATAAAATTAAAAAATGTATACGATATTTAATAGGGAGCCAGTGCAATGATGAAAGAACTGGAGTAATATGATCATATTTCTTTGTTCTAGAAAGCACTCTAGCAGCTGCATTTTGAACTAGCTGTAGTTTGTTAATTAGACCAATAGGGCAACCACCTAATAACGCATTACAATAGTCTAACCAAGAGGTCATGAAAGCATGAATAAGCTTTTCCGCATCAGACATTGATAGCATATGTCGAAGTTTGGCAACATTTTTAAGATGAAAAAATGCAGTTTTACAGATGCTTGAAATCTGGCCTTCAAACAGCATGTTGCTATCAAAAATCACCCCTAATTTTTTGACTGAAGATGAGGACTGAACTAAGAATCCATCAAGGGTTAGACAGTGTTCTAGGTTTTTTCGTGTGAGGTTTTTGCGTCCAATAAGCAAGACCTCAGTTTTATCTGAATTTAGTAATAAAAAGTTATTAGTCATCCAATTTTTATATCAGCTATACAGTCTGTTAATTTAGTAAATTCATACATATTATCAGGTTGAGAGGAGATATAAAGTTGTGTATTATCAGCATAACAGTGGAAGCTAACTCCATGCTTTTTAATGATATCGCCTAGCGGTAGCATATATAGTGTGAAAAGTAAGGGACCAAGGACTGAGCCTTGTGGTACCACACATTGTACTTTTGATCTATATGATGCTTCTTCATTGACTGATACAAATTGATAACGTTCAGATAGATAAGACCTGAACCAGGCCAATGCACTAAGAGAGAAATACAACCACGATCGGACGACAGAAGGAGGTCATTTGTAACTCTTAGGAATGCTGTTTCTGTGCTATGCAATGCTCTAAATCCAGATTGAAATTTTTCATAAATATTGTTTCTATGCAGGAAGGAACATAGTTGAGCAGATACGACTTTTTCTAGTATCTTTGATAGAAAAGGCAGGTTTGAGATGGGTCTATAATTTACTAGTTCTTTGGGATCAAGCTGTGGTTTTTTTAATAAGAGGCTTAATGACAGCTAGTTTAAAAGTTTTAGGAACATATCCTAAAAGTAGGGATGAATTCTAAACGTTAAGAACAGGTTCAGAAACGTCTGAAAACAACTGTTTTAATAATTTGGTCGGTATAGGATCTAGCATAGACGTTGTTGATTTGGACGAATTTATCAGTTTATACAGTTCTTCCTCACCTACTGCTGAAAAGTCACATCCAAATCCTTATCTAGAGACCTAGCACTCTTACTATCCTCAATTAAAGTTTGGATGTGTGTCTCTAATTCTGAGATCTTCTCTGTCAGCCTGACTATTTCCCTACATTTATCAAATGTAAAGCCCTCCTTGCTGACAGAGAGAGATACACTAATCATGTGGCAGGAAATGCATGTGACAAGAACAGGAGAAGCCATTTTTTACTCACCGTGAGTTGAAGTAAATTCTGACTTACCACAGCAGTATATTGAGTTAAAGGGAGCTGAGTGTGTATGAAATGAGCAATAGGCAATGAAGAGAGAGAGAGAGAGGGAGAGAGAGAGCAGAGCACCTGCACAAAACGATTTACTATGTAATATAAGGGGTGTAAATAGGCGGAATATGTCAATAAACTGAACGACGCACGTGAGAGAGAACAGGCGCGAGTTAGCAAACTAGAAAGTGAAAGCAAAAAATAAAGCAACAAGCGCGAGCAAAAATCTGAATGAAATACACACGTAAACTATAAAGGGTGCAGTTAGGCGCAAGTAAATAAATAAACTAAGATGCACGTAAGAGAAAAAAAGGTCGCGAATCAGCAAACAAACTGGAAATAAAAGCAAGAAAAGCAAGCGAGAGTGAGTAATAAGTACAACTGTGGGCTGTTATACACGTGAGCTGCTACGCTGTGACTGCGGAAAAGATTTAAAATTAAAGAGCTAGTAATTAATTTGATCGACAGAGTTTTATAGTCTTGATATGGGATTGTAAACAGTTATATAGGACAGAGAAACAGCTAAGAGTACTTACAGCTGGACTGTTGAAATATGTTAGCTGCGATGCTAACACAGTGAGCTCACATGGTAGTAATTAATATTTATGGAGTTAGTATTTAATATGATCGGCGGAGTTTGATCGCGATGACTAGTAATCAAATAAAAAATAAAAACTGTACTTAGCAGAGCAGGCAAGCTAAGCAGAGCAGGCGAGCTAAGCTACAGCTACACTCAGCTAGAGAGCAACAGGAAACAGGAAAACCAGCAACAGGAAAAGGTTAAAACTTGTTAAAACATGTTTAAAACTGCATTCAAGAGTTCGCCCTTAGCTGATGATTGATTATAAAGCGTGTTTGGCATGCTGAGCTCATGAGATCCTCGAGCCCGGGGCTCCCTCCCGTTGCAGGGCGAGAGGGGAGTTTGAGCTCAGGTAGGTCTCGAGAACTCCCCTGCTTGATGAAGGTGGATTCGAATAATAAATATGGAGAGAATTGCTGAATTAATCGCTCGTCTGTGGTGTCGATTTGGTTGGTCAATTTACTTATGTTACATGTTTTTGGTCTGTGGGAGGAAACCGGAGAGCCCGGGGAAAACCCACGCAAACACGTGGAGAACATGCAAACTCCACACAGAAATGTCAACTTGGCAAGGTAAAGGCTTGGGCAAGTGACATTCCTGCTGTGAGGCAACAGTGCTAACCACTGGGCCTCCGTGCTGCCCTTTCGAGGAAAGGGGAGGAGTAGGGGTGGAAGGGGGGATTCTTCAAGACGAAGAAGGCTAAGATAAGATACTCTGGTTATTTATAGTGGTTTAGGAATCATCTGATTGGTGGAACACGCATTAGCTAATGCGGACCAGCTGCCATCAATCATAAGCACGTGCTCCTCTCGAAATTAGTTTATAAATAAACTTCACTTCAAGAGTTAGCGAGTTTGAGCTCAGAACCCCCCAAAGATCAATGCTATACCCGGCTGCTGGGTATAAAATTGACGGAGAGAAGAGAGGCTCCTGCAGGAGCGAAGTTGGGAACAGGCTCTTGGAGAGTCTGAGTATGGGCTTGGGAGGGGCTGTGATTGACTCCGTGGGAGTCAGACTCGGGGGGGCTCCTGCGGGAGTCGGGGTAGGTTTTTGGGTGGTGAAGACTCCTGCAGGAGAGGAGGTGAAGTGGGCAGGGGGGGGGCATAACTCCGGAGGGAGTTAAACTCAGGAAGACTCTGTGGGAGTCCGAGTTTTAGAGGAGTGATGGCCTGTGCTAAAGAAGAAAGAGTAGCGGAATGAATTTGACGCTAGGAAGAGGAAAGTAGCGGAATGTATTGACGCTGAAAAAAGAAAAGTAGCAGATGGGGGGGCGGTGACAGACTTCTGTAGGGGTGGGGCCTCGGGGAAACTCCGGAGAGTGGAGCCTCGAGGGAGATGGGGGCTCGGGGGCATTCCGCGGGAGTGGAGCCTCGAGGGGGGAGGGTGGGGGGGGGACTCGGGGGCACTCCGGAGAGTGGAGCCTCGGTTAGGAGGGTAAGGGGCTCGAGGGCATTCCGGGGGAATGGAGCCCCGAGGGGGGTAGGGGTCCTGCAAGAGAGGGGAAACGAAGGGGGCAGTGGAGGCTCTTGCTGGAAGCGTGGCGGGTGAGGGGGTGGCCGGGCAAATGGGCTTGGCGTGACTCCGGGGGAGTCGAAGCTCTTTGAGACTTCGATGGAGATAGAGCTGTGGTGAGTGGGAGTGAGTGGGGAGCGGAGTATAGCTCGTTCTAAGAAGGAAGAGAGGGAAGAGAAGGGGAAATGGCAGAGTCGTGCTCGTGCCCTTGTGCCCTGGATGATAAATGTCGTCTGGTGAGATACAGCTGGGCTTCCTTGAGATGATATTGATTGAGTCGAATGTAGGTTTTGAAGGCATCCGAGGACCAGCGGCCGAGGGCCTGTATCTGGTATTGGGGGAGCCCGTTGTGTGCTGCTGTAGTGGCGGCTCCAATTCTGAAGGAATGGCTGGAGAATGATTCGAGGGGGAAGCCGGATATGCGTAGTATTTCTTTTAGGTGTTTTTGGAACCAAAAACGGGTTACTGGATGTCCATACGAGACGTCTTAGTAGGGGCATGAGCGGCGGGGAGTGGGAGCGCCGTTTATTGATACATTGTACTGTAGCTTCGTTGTCGCAATGTACGAGAATGCTGGAGGCGGACCAATTGTCTCCCCACAGAATGGCTGCGGCGACTACGGGGTATAATTCGAACAGGGCTGACGAGTGTTGGTTTTGGGGAATGTTAAGCATTTGGGGGGGCCATGGTGAAGCAAACCAATGCCCTTGATAAAATCCCCCGAAACTGACGGAAGGGGCGGCGTCGGTGAATAGATTTATGTCGATTGGGGATGAAATTAGATCGATGTAGAAAAAGGAACAGCCGTTCCATTGCTTAAGGAAGGATATCCATAAGCTGAGTTCGTCGCGACTGTGATTGTTCAAAAGAATGGAGTCTTCTAACCCGTGCACTGAAGTGGCGAGCTGAAGGAGGTGAGTGATGAACGGTCGGCCTTGGGGGATGATTTGCATGGCGAAATTTAAGTGCCAGAGGATAGAGAGGAGTTCGCGTTTAGTGCATTCCTGTTTCTCTAAGAAAATTAGAGAAAGAGAAATGATGCGATCGATTTTTTCTTTGGGGAGGGAAGCTTGAAATTTATCGGAGTCTAGTTTAATGCCCAGAAATTCGATGGAAGTGCTGGGTCCGGAAGTTTTTTGTTCTGCGAGGGGAATTCCGAGATCAGCGAAAACTTTTTGTGTGATCGCTAGATGATTAGCAGGCGGCAAAGACGAGCGGGAGATGATGAAAAAATCATCTAGTAGGTGAATTAGGTAAGGGAGGCCGTAATTATTAGATAGAATCCAGCATAGGGCTTCTGAAAGCGTGTCGAAAATTTTGGGGCTACTTCTGCAACCGAAGGTAAGTCGGACTGCAAAGTAGAATTGGGAGCGCCATTGAATGCCAAAGAGATGCCAAAAATCAGGGTGGATGGGCATAATTTTGAATGCGGAAGTGATATCAATTTTTGCGAGCCAGGCGTTGCGTCCGGCTATTTTGATGAGAGAGATAGCTTGATCTATGTCGTGGTAGTGAAGAGAAAATTCGTCTGGCGGAATGGTGCTATTGATGCTAGGAAGGGCGGTGTTGTGCGGGGATGAGAGGTCTATAATCTGGCGTTTTTTGCCAGAAATTTTTTAAGTAGCGATGCCTATGGGACTGATGCATGAGACACTAAACGGAGGAGCGGAGAATGGACCGATCATAAAGTTATTGTCAATTTCTTTTTTAATTAACAGATCTACTGTTTCTGGTTCTGTGGTTGCTGATTGTAGGTTAGGACAGAAGAGGTTGTAGGAAGGAAGTGCTGAAACGCCAGGGTGAAATCCGTGGGTTAAACCTGAAATGAGAAATTCAGAAAAGTTAGTATCAGGGTGAGAACGTAATTCGTAAGCCAGGTGAGAAATGTTAACAGGAGTCGACAAGTATTGTTTGATTTCCAAACTGGGCAGACGACTCGAGCGTGAGCGCTGCCGCAGTAGCTGCAAATGTGTAGGTATCTGCAGGGTTTTTTTTGGCACCTGCCGATGTTGAAATTATGGCAGGTGTTACGGGTTAGGGTAGGAGGACGGGAAGAAGAAGAGGAGAGAAGAGAAGGAATATTGTGGGTGCGGGGAACGTAGCTGATGGATTTGGTAGCGGGTTGTGGATCGGAAGGAGAAATGACGAAGGGACAGGAGGTAGTGGGATGCAGGTTAGAACGGCAGACTGCGCAGGACAGATTGCGGCAATCTAGGAATACTCGGTTGTGAAGGTCAGTGTCCAGAGCTCCCCAATAGGGACATTGGCCCCACTGAGTCACTCGGATGGCACATTTAGCGGAAAACAGTTTGTGATAGGAGTAGAAGTGTGTTCCCCCGTAGGAGAGCGCGAGCTCGACGATGATAGCCATGTAGTTATTTATCTCGCGCCTCCTATGGGGGAACGCTGAGCAGATAATGTCGGTGTAACGTGAAAAGGCTATGTTGAATTCGGCTAATGATAAAATGCGTGACTGGGAACTGGGAGTTTGCTTGAGGGTGAGTGTGTTCTGCCGTAGGAGGTGAAATGGGTGACAGGAGTGTGATGAGGTCGATGTCTGCACCTGATAGGATTTGGTTTCTTGCTGCATGTGAAACTTGGGGAGGTTCCAGGGCTGGAGCGTTGTGTGGCGGAGGGAGGGATGTGGCTGTCGAAAGGGTGAATGGGGGGCGTGAGACAGAAGCTAGTGTTGGTGTGGTGGCATGCTGGGTAGGGTCGGTGCTGGTGAATGCAGGGGGGAGTGCAGAAGGGGGAAAAAAGGATGGATGATTAGGTTGGGTGGTTGTAGCCTGAAAGGGGAGAGAGCATGAAGTATAGGGTTAGGGAGGGAGGGTAATAGCTTGGGTTTGGGAGAGGGCTGAAGGAATGGGGTTAGGAGGAAGGAAATGAGTAGCTGAAGTAGACGGAAAGTTAGGGCTGTTTGGAGAGCTAGAAAGGGGAGCTGGAGGCCAGGAAAGGGAGGTAGAGTAGGGTCGAGGAAGACGAGGGTGGGAACTGTAGTCCATTTGGTTGGAGTCCTGTAGGTTGGTGATGGGTAATGTAGTTTGTGGAGCTTGGGATTCCTGGGGGAGTGGTCTGATGGGAGAACGGTGGTGGATGTTTTTTTGTTTTGGTTTTCCTTTTTCCTTGTGAAGGATATGGAGTGTGACGGGAGCTGGATTTCCTGGTGGTTTCTGCTGTTGTTGATGTGAGTGAGGGGTGGGAGTCTGATGTGGTGTTGGAATACAATTTGAGGAGTTACAGTTTGTTGAGGGATCGTGGAGCGTGGATGCCGAGGTCTGAGAGGTGTTTCCAGAGTTCTGTGACTGTGATCCTTTTCGTCGGGTGGACTAGGGAGGTGGCAGATGCGTAAGATGAGGTAAGTGAATTGGTTTGTTGTCTTGGTGCAGAGGGAGATGGGGATCCTGTGCGGTGGAGGCGAGCGGAAGTAGAACGGGTCGTTCTTCTGCCTCTGGAAGAAGCCTCGGGCTCGAGTATGGAGCTTCGTGGGGCTGAGTGAAGGCGAGGAGCTGCGGGTGTCTCGGGCGGAGCGGGGTGATCCTGTGGGTTGTTCTCCGGGTAATCGAAGTAGCTGGTGTTGTTGTTGTTGGTGTTGTTGTTGTCGTTGTTGTTTTCCATATTGAGGCGGAAGTAGGTTGTCGAGTGGTCTGGTAGCTTTAGTCTGCAGATTGCTGGCGCGAGTGAGGACCGAGCTTCTTCAAGACGAAGATGGCTAGGATAAGATAATCTGGTTATTTATAGTGGTTTAGGAATCATCTGATTGGTGGAACACGCATTAGCTAATGCGGACCAGCTGCCATCAATCATAAGCATGTGCTCCTCTCGAAATTAGTTTATAAATAAACTTCACTTTAATGTTGTTTAAAACAAAAAGCATGATGAATTTCATTGTTTTAAGCAGTTTTTATCACTTTCTGTTTTTGACCTGAAAAGGAGCCAGAGGAGCAAGAATTCTGCATGAGAGCTCAAAAATGAGCACTTTTCTGTCTCCCTCAAAATCACTTGCTTTTTCCTTGAAACTTATTAAAACGTGCAAACTGCATATAATTTTGTTTAAAACAAAAAGAATGATGAAGTTTATTGTTTTAAGCAGTTTTTATCACTTTGTGTTTTTGACTGAAAAGGTCATTTCACAGCCCGAGGAGCAAGAATTCTACATGAGAGCTCAAAAATTAGCACTTTTCTGTCTCCCTCAAAATAACTTGCTTTTCCCTTGAAACTTGTTAAACATGTTTAAAACAGCATGTTTTTCAAACAAAAGAATTATGAATTTCATTGTTTTAAGCAGTTTTTATCACATTCTCTTTTTTGCCTGAAAAGGTCCTTTCGCAACCCGAGGAGCAAGAATTCTGGATGAGAGCTTTAAAATCAGCACTTTTCTGTCTCCCTCAAAATCAATTGCTTTTCCCTTGAAACTTGTTAAATCATGTTTAAAACTACATATAATGTTGTTTAAAACAAAAAGAATGATGAATTAAATAGTTTTGAGCAGTTTTTATCACTTTCTGTTTTTGGTCTGAAAAGGCCTTTTTACAGCCCGAGGAGTGATGATGAATTTCATTGTTTTAAGCAGTTTTTAATACTTTCTTTTTTTGGCCTGAGAAGGCCTTTTCACAGCCCGAGGAGCAAGAATTCTGCATGAGAGCTTAAAAATGAGCACTTTCTGTCTCCCTCAAAATCATTTGCTTTTCCATTGAAACTTGTTAAGACATGTTTAAAACTGCATATAATGTTGTT
>CAIGQV010019589.1:52404-71966 GCA_903798115.1 Danio jaintianensis
TTTTTGGTCTGAAAAGGCCTTTTTACAGCCCGAGGAGTGATGATGAAATTCATTGTTTTAAGCAGTTTTTAATACTTTCTGTTTTTGGCCTGAAAAGGCCTTTTCACACCCCGAGGAGCAAGAATTCTGCATGAGAGCTTAAAAACGAGCACTTTCTGTCTCCCTCAAAATCATTTGCTTTCCCATTGAAACTTGTTAAGACATGTTTAAAACTGCATATAATGTTGTTTAAAACAAAAAGAATGATGAATTTCATTGTTTCAAGCAGTTTTTATCACTTACTGTTTTTGGCCTAAAAAAAAGGCATTCCACAGCCCAAGAGGCAAGAATTCTGCAAATTCAATTCAATTAAATTAAAAAAAAACTTTATTTATCCCCTAGAGGCAATTCATGGCCTATGGAGCAGCACCAAAATAAAACAATATTATTAACATGCAAACACAATATACAAATAAAAATATAACAATAACAACAATAAATAACAACAAATATGTTGATTAAAAATATCTAAAATGCGTACTGAAAATTGTTACAAATTGTGTGTGTTACTTTTGGAATTTAAAAGCAAAATAGCTTTAGGAACAAAAGTGGCTTTCCGAGTTCTACACCCAGTACAACGAAACTGTCGTCCAAAGGGGAGCAACAAAATAGGTCAAAATTAGCTATTTACAGTCTCCCTCAATATCACTTGCTCTTCATTTGAAACTTGTTCAAAACTGCATATAATGTTGTTTAAAACAAAAACAATGACGAATTTCATTGTTTTAAGCAATTTTTATCACTTTCTGTTTCTGACCTGAAAAGGCCATTTCACAGTCAGAGAAACAAGAATTCTGCATGAGAGCTCAAAAATGAGCAATTTTTTGTCTCCCTCAAAACCACTTGCTTTCCCTTGAAGCTTGTTAAAATATGTTTAAATCTGAATATAATGTTGTTAAAAACAAAATGATGAATTGGCGGCATCAATGTATGCAGCAAATTTGCAGGAAAGTTTGTGATTTGGAGCACTTTTTCTTCTGAAAATATTTACAAACCTTTGTGGATTGTGGAATTTCCTGATGTAAAGCTTGTTGATCTGTTGCTTTCAATGGAAATAAATTGGAGAAGTAGTAAGTTTGTGTTTGTCATTTGTAAGTAGAATGATTACTACTACTAGTACTAATTACTTATTTTGCAAATTTGAAAAAAATCATCCACTAAACAGAAAAAAATTTGACTCAGTAGCAGTAACTGTTGCTTCAGTTGACATGACAAGAATATCTTTATTAGTAAAATACAATAATCAACATTGCATGAATAAACAAAATTATGTTAGCTGAACAAAATATTGTTACTGTGAAGAACTAAAAAAGTTGTTGAGTTGTTGAGACAACTCAAAGTTCTTACTGCATCAAGTTGCCTTGTTTTTTTTATGTTTTCTCAACAATTTATTTTTTACAGTGTAACAGCAATCACAATCAGCTGCGAATAAAGATGCCAGCCATGCGACGCTAAGTACCTTTTCTAGTTGAAGAGCTGAACTACAGCTGTCAGCTAAGGCGCAATCACTGTGGTGAAGGAACATAGCATTTCCGTTCCCCACCTCAGGGAACGAGGGTTACATATTAACAGTTTCATTCCCCAGCGGAAGGGGAACATCAATGCTCTGTGGAAAAACTTCCACTAAGGGGAAATGTATGGAAAAGGCCACAGTGATTGAACCTTACCACGTTGCTGGTAAGAGGTTTGCCAGGCTCCAGCATGAACGCACCATCATCACTAGAGACGCAGCCCTCCAATGTGTCCCCTGTGTCATAGGCTAGACAGAAAAACAGAGTTAACTGTGTTTAAACAGAAAGTCTTTATTGAGTTCAAGAAGAACAAAAGCAAAAGAACAAAAGTCCGTGGGGGAACGCAGACTGGAAATAAGGCAACGTAAACTTCGCCCTTAGGTCCCTTGGTGAGGAGAGGGGTAGAAGGAGCAGGGCGAGGAGAGCACCCCTGCAGCGGAACAAGTGTAGGAGCTGGCGAGTGCGCAGGTAGAGGCTGGATTCACCAGCTTACCCTGCGCAGATCAAAGGGTAAGTAATGGAGTTATACACAAAATAATAATAATACTAGACTAGACTAGACAAGACTAAGACTCAAAAATAGTGATAAAGAGCATAGTGTCCATAGGCTTTAATTCACACAATAATCTGGCAATAAGTTTCAAGAAAGGACAAGTATATGTACAGGACAGAATCAGTTCAAAAGAGCAACAAGTGAGTAATGCGTTGCCAGCGCTGATTGTAAGAGGCAACAGCTGAAACACGCAACAGGTTATGACAGCAACCCAGATCAAACCTGAGCCATGACACCCTGGCCCTAACTTAACTTACTTACCTGTGAAGTGCTTAAAGGCTTATTTATATTATTTGGGGAGTCATAAAAAAAAGTTCTAGGAATTTGTGTGCCAGTCCCGAATGGGAAGGACGCTGCGGAGGTCACCTGCTGCCCAATTGGGGAGACCTGGTGGCAGGAAGACATATGGACTATAGAGCAGACCTCGCCTAAGAGAGATCTCCCAGAGGGTATGAGAGGGGGACAGGATTGATTTAATTATCCAGCGTCTCGCGCCTCTGGGAACTGGATGATGAGGCGATGCTTTCCCAGCACGCCGTCATCCCCACGTCCTCAGAGCCGGAATGATCGTAACGCCAACCCCTCAGCCCGGAGGGGACAGCCTTAGCTCCAGCCAGCTGAAGGAGGATAGTATCACACTGATCTGGCATGTCCGGGGTCCTTCTCATAGAGAAGTACACCACACAGCGAATAGACTCCACTTCACTTCAGATGGTGCCTGTCCCAGAAGAAGGTGCTTCTTCAAAGGGTGCATCGGAGGGTGGGCTGTCATTTTCCGATGACATTCGGACTAGCTTCCTCCCTCAGGGGTGATAAGTAAGGCTCCAGATATGAAATTGATTTGATGGCCGTGCTAACCCGGGCTGAGTGGTGGCGAGGCTGGAGATGGCTTGTCCCCCAACTCCGCCGCCGGACCGATTAGACGGATGTTAAGTGAAGGATAAGAAGGGGAAACCCTCTAAGCCTCCCGTCCCCTTCTTCTTGGAGGAGCACAGTAAGTTCATGCAGCGCTAAGGACACCTTTTTGCGTGCGCTCCGCCCTCACCTTCCTTGATAATAGAGCAGCCAGGGAGTACGAGGTGAATCCCCAGGTCAAGCGTGCTAGCACAGTCAATCTTGCCCATGTGGTGCCCCTTCCTGACGTGGTTAGCCTCAGCTAAAGCCAAAGCATCTAGGTTGTCTGTAGGCTGCTTCCACCTTGCTTGCTATGGCTGGCGCAGGCATTGGCCCAGCGGCACGAGGAAGGCTGTCCCAGGCTTAATGCACTACGCACTGCAACCGACTTTGTTCTGAGAACACCAAGTCGGCAGCGAGTGCCCGGGGTAGGACGATGACCACACTAGTGGTCCAGGAACGCCACCTGTGGCTAAACCTGGCAGATATGCGTGGCGTTGACAAAGTTCGCTTTCTTAACACACCCATATCCCAGGCTGGCCTGTTCGGTGACAGCGGGGGTGAGTTCACCCAGGAATTCACCACGGTGAATGAGCAGTCAAGTGCGATCGGCGGGCTTTCAAAACCGCTCTCCCCGTCGACCCATCCGCTTTGGCTGCTCCTCACCGAAGGCGCTCGTCTGCGGTCCCACAATTTGCTCCGCCACCTTGTCCATTCCACAAGTTGAGCACCCCACAGACGATCACCGCCCCCCGTAAGTCCGCTAAGTCCAGTACTGACCGCGAAGCGTCCCTGAGACGGGCCACTCAGAGAAAAGGAGGTTTGTTCTTTCCCCGGCGGAGGGCCAGGGACACCCATATCATTAACTTATGGCCGTATGGCTACCAAACTTTATAACTTCACCACAGGCTTCGAAAGTGCCAGTTATTTCATATCACACAGAATGACAACTGGAGGCTCAGAGCTTGACTTTAACTATAAATGTATCATTCCATAGGCAACTACTGTAATATTTATAAATAAATTTAAAACAAAACAAATGAAATTAAGAAATAAAGAGTTACATTTATTATAAAAAAAGAATATTATAAATATACAAACATAAATAAATAAATAAATAAATAAATAAATAAATACGCTCTTGACAATTCTGGAGGTAATTAATAATATAATAACACTAATACTGGTGTTTTAGAATGACCAAAACAACATTTCAGATGTTTTACAATGTGCTCAACCTGCTGGTTTGTACATTCACACACATTTTTACCATCACATGATCTCTTATAACAAAATCATGTGACTTTTTTTAATACACATACCGGAATTTTTTCAATAAAATTGTTTCCATCGTAGTTTATGCACATCTTTTCTTATCGAATAAAAAGTTTATTCTACTCAGTTATGTGCATTTAAAAAAAATTATGCACATCTTGGCATTTCCATCAACAGTTTTTTTATGTGCATATCCAAAATGTGCATAAAATAGGTGGATGGAAACATTCATTCATTCATTCATTTTCTTTTCGGCTTAGTCCCTTTATTAATCTGGGGTCGCCACAGCGGAATGAACCGCCAACTTATCCAGCATATGTTTTACGCAGCGGATGCCCTTCCAGCCACAACCCATCACTGGGAAACATCCATACACACATACACTATGGACAATTTAGCTTACCCAATTCACCTATACCGCATGTCTTTGGACTTGTGGGGGAAACCGGAGCACCCGGAAGAAACCCACGCGAACACGGGGAGAACATGCAAACTCCACACAGAAATGCCAACTGACCCAGCCGAGGCTCGAACCAGCGACCTTCTTGCTGTGAGGCGATTGTGCTACCCACTGTGCCACCGTGAGGCCTGGATGGAAACATAGCTAGTGTTTTAAGTGTTTGAAATATTTTTTTTTCAAATGTGAAACTTCCTTTTATCATCATTCATTCCTTCAATTTCTTTTCGGCTTAGTCCCTTTATTAATCAGGGGTCGCCACAGCGGAATAAATCGTCAACTTATCCAGCATATGTTTGACACAGCAGATGCCTTTCCAGCCGCAACCGAACACTGGAAAACACCCATACACTCTTGCATTCACACACACATACACTACAGCCAATTTAGCTTATTCAATTCACCTATACCGCATGTCTTTGCTCTGTGGGGTAAACCGGAGCACCCGGAGGAAACCCACGCCAACACGGGGAGAACATGCAAACTCCACACAGAAACGCCAACTGACCCAGCCGAGGCTCGACCAACGACATCATCATTCATTCATTCATTCATTCATTTTCTTTTCGGCTTAGTCCCTTTATTAATCTGGGGTCGCCACAGCGGGATGAACCGCCAACTTATCCAGCATATGTTTTACGCAGCGGATGCCCTTCCAGCTGCAACCCATCACTGGGAAACATTCATACACACTCATTCACTACGGACAATTTTAGCTTACCCAATTCACCTATACTGCATGTCTTTGGACTTGTGGGGGAAACCGGAGCACCCGGAGAAAACCCACGCGAACACAGGGAGAACATGCAAACTCCACACAGAAATGCCAACTGACCCAGCCGAGGCTCGAACCAGCGACCTTCTTGCTGTGAGGCGAACGTGCTACCCACTGCGCCACCGCGTCGCCCGACATCATCATTATTATTATTATTAGTAGTAGTAGTAGGCTAGTAGTAGTAGTAGTACAATAAATATAAGATACTTTAAACTTTTACTCAAGTAATATTATAAGCAGTGACTTTTAAAAAAAATTTAAATTGTGGTTTAAATATTTGTCAGTTTTTCCCCAACCCTGGCCTGATTAAATTGTAATGTTATGTTTTCTTTATAAATTCTCTTTTTACCCATGTCTTTAATTTGTGGAACACAAAAGGAGATAGTATAGCCTCAGTCACCACTACTTTTATTTTAATTTTATAGAAAAGAGGCAATACTATTTTAATTTTGACAGGCTGAACACCTTCTTTTGTCGCTCACTGAAAATAGAACACAAACATATTTAATATTCTACAGTTTTATCTTATAACGCCATATTAGCCAATAATTTATATGGTCGCTCTATAAGTATTTAAGTGTACTGTCTATTTTGAAGGTTGTAGCTATATGATTTGTATAAAGGAATGATGGAGTGTGATGTGTATTAAATAATTAATCATATATACAGGCTTAAGTTTATTATTATTATGAGTAGAAATTATAATTATTATTATTATTATTATTATTATTATTATTATTATTATTATTGTAATCGCCAGTATGGTCCATGTTACGGCAGTGTGGTGCTATTGAGCTGTTGTAAAGGAGCGGGTTTCAAAAACTGGAGGCGGAGGTTCAGAGAGATGTAGTTGTTGACAAAGTAGCCGCTCGTTTGGATAGATCCAAAACCACTCTTACCAATGAACTCTGGAAGCGACCGACAACATTTCACTTAAACGATTTGCTCATATCCCGCGATGGACAAGCAGAAAGGTATTTAACTTTTTTCACGTTCGTTAGTATTATGTATCAGAGTATAAATTAATTGCTCTCTCAAGTGTTCACATGAGCTATATCAGATCCTCTTGAAAACGACAATTTCTTTATTATTTTTTTTTAATAATTAATAACTTTTGGTACTTCAGATTAACTAAAGAGGTATATACTTTGAATCGTATTATCTTATTATTAAATCAAATTACGATGTACAGTGCTGCTGTCTCTGTAAGTCGCTTGGGATAAAACCACTATTGTAATCACTAATATTGAATGAGATCTCCTTTATGTAGACCTCCTGACTTAAGTAGTTAGTGCTGTGTTTTAGCGCAAACAGTAATCAGCTGTTTTAAGCAAGAAAAAATAACAAGGAATTAGTTACAAATCGTGAGTCGTTTGTGTTACTATATCTTGGGAAAACAGCAATAATTCAACAAATACTTCATTTTTGCTATTCGCATCTGGTCACTATTAATAATTCTAATAAACTTGATTCATCAGCCACGAACAAACCTTGACGCTTATAAGTGTAAATGACAACACAGGCGGGTGTGCATGCACAAACACAAGTATTACACGTGAGACCCCCGAGTCAGCCATTGCATGAAGCGTAGATTTGTGTACGTTACTAAACTATCCGACTGTCCACTTATACTTTTAGACGTTTGCTCATTAAGAAATCATGATACAGCAAATTTTACAGAGAAAGTAGGTATTAACTCTTTAAATAATAATTATAATAGTAATTAAATGTTATACTGTTGCTTTGGTGTTACACAGAGTTTGTTGACCCATAAAATTGTGACAGTATTACTTGTTTCAAAATAGCTAAGTAAATTAAAGTGTCAAAAGTCTTTCTCAGTGGTTAAATTATTACCACTGGGCACCATCTACTAAACTACAATGCTACAGAAGATCATCCAGTTTAGTTTTTTTATCCAATATCAGAACTATATAAGAAATTAAGAATACAATTGGTTAAACATTTTATCTGGTTTTCCATTATTGTTATTGTAGCCATGCAGGCTTGATTATTATTCTGGAATGTCGATAATGGTCCTCAAGCTTTTCCTATCAGCTTTTCCACCGTAACCCAAAACTCAAAGGAGGAACAAGTTTCTCTGTTTGCTTAAGTAATTGGGCCAGAGAGCAGTGCTAATTTTACCAGCAACAGAGTAGTGTGAAGTCTGCAGAGGTGGGAGTATCCAAAATCTATACTCAAGTAAAAGTACAAGTACTTGCGGAAATTTTTACTCAAGTAAAAGTAACAATCTTAAAAGTTACTCGAGTAAGAGTAAAAAAGTTTCTGATGAAAAAATTTAAGTAATAATAAAGAAATAATAGTTACTAGTTACTTTTCATTATTTATATAAATATATACACAGTTGAAGTCAAAATGGGTGTCGCGGTGGCACAGTAGGTAGCACGATCGCCTCACAGCAAGAAGGTTGCTGGTTCGTGCCTCGGCTGGGTCAGTTGGCATTTCTGTGTGGAGTTTGCATGTTCTCGGCGTATTCACGTGGGTTTCCTCCGGGTGCTCCGGTTTCCCCCACAAGTCCAAAGACATGCACTATAGGTGAATTGGGAAGGCTAAATTGTCCGTAGTGTATGTGTGTGAATGAGTGTGCATGGATGTTTCCCGGTGATGGGTTGCAGCTAGAAGGGCATCCGCTGCGTAAAACATATGCTGGATAAGTTGGCGGTTCATTCCACTGTGGCGACCCCAGATTAATTAAGGGACTAAGCCGAAAAGAAAATGAATGAATGAATGAATGAATGAGATCAAAATTATTCGCTCTCCTGTGAATTTCTTTTCTTTTTCAAATATTTCCCAAATGATGATTAACAGAGGAAGGAATTCTTCACAGTATTTCCTATAATATTTTTTTTCTACTGGAGAAAGTCTTACTTGTTTTATATTGGGTGAAATAAAAACAGTTTTAAAAACCATTTTAAGGTTAATATTATTAGCCCCCTTAAGCAATAATTATTTTGATTGTCTACAGAACCACTCTTATACAATGACTTGCCTAATTACCCTAACTTGCTAAATAACCTGGTTAAGCCTTTAAATGTCACTTAAAGCTGAATACTAGTCTCTTGAAAAATATCTAGTAATATATTATGCAGGGCCGCTGCTGGCCAAAACTGCTGGGTGCCCTAAGCGAAATTTTACTGTGGTGCCCCCACAGAGGAACAAAAACACACGGACACACACAAACATATGTATTTAAACATGTATTTATTTATTTATTTAAATAAGCATATAAATACTCAAAATTATACTTAAACATTCAAATATTTACATTATAAAATAATAGTTTACATCAAAATAAACACTGACATGTCTTCTTCAGAAGCATTCCCAATTCAAACTCCAAATTCCAGTATGCGCATTAAAAAAAAGGTCATGTGATTTGGTTATAAGAGATCATGTGATGATAAAAATGTTTGTAAGTGGACAAACAGGAGGCTGAGCACATTGTAAAACATCTGAAATGTTGTTCTGGTCATTCTAAAATGCCGTAACCATTTCAGTATTAGTGTTATTATATTATTAATGACCTCCAGAATTGTTAAGAGCTCCGCGTTAAGTGCTCCGCGTCTCACGCCTTCAAACGCCACCACGCGTTCACTGCGCCTCAGGATTGCCTTCTGAGGCGCAAGTCATTTATTAAATGAAGAAAAGATTCACGCAGTTTCTCCTACCTCAGCAAATTCCGTTTTCACTGTTGATATTTGGCGCCATTTAATCAGGAAGTGACGATTTTGTTCTCTTTGACTTGTTGGATGGAAACGCTGCTTTATTCGCACATCTTTTATGCGATATTCCAGTTTTGCGCATAAAGTTAATTCGCATTTTTGGATGGAAACAAAGCTATACTGTCAGTATAAGTCAAAGACATTTGCCTTTATTAATGAGAATAAAGAAATAAGAATTAATGAGTGTACTTTTAAACAAAAACGTATTGTTAACATTTAGAAAAAAATAAACATTAAGGAATCCATGCAATAAAAATAGTTTATGGCCTGAGGCTTACATTAATTTGACTAATTTTATGTTATTGATCTTTCAGAAATCACAGAATATTAGTCAGTTTTGTTATTTCATATAGTAATGTACAAAAATGAAAAACTGGCCTATTAAAAACACAAAATCCATGAATGTAAAGAGTAAAGAGAATTTAACTTGGTAGCTCTCAGAGAGAAGAGCAGCTATAAGAAATGTAGAAATAGACAAAAGAATAAACGAAGATAACTGCAGTGAATTATATATAATACATACAGTAAAATAATTTTGCAGTGCATGTGTACGTAACTTTTATGCAAACAGAATTGTAAAGTATTGCACAAGTTATAAATAATAATAATAATAATAATAACGGAGTTTGTGTAATTAGCAGCAACATGTGGAAGAAGGGCAAACGGATTGGTTTATTACGAAAAGTCATTAAACATGTCCTATCATAATTCAAAACATAATGCATAGCAGCAAAGCAAGAATCTGATCGTAAACAACAACAAATCAGGCAGAGTTGTGGCTAAGTTAAATAACGTTAATTAACCTCACTAATTTACTTGAACAACCAAAAATATAATGTTTTCAAGATTCATGGACAAAAGTTACCTTAAAGTGGTGCACGGGATTCATCTTGTACTTTTTTTCCTCTTCTCGGCACCAGACTGCTGTTGTCTTTTCCCGGGCATAGTGGTGTAACTTGCATCAAGTATAATGTATAATGTATATATAGCAGCCACAAACGTAAGTGGGCCGGGGCGTGCGTAAGCAGGCGCACGGAAAAAAATTACGTCACGTTTTTTGCGTTCACCATAAAATGCATTTTTTAAATGTATTTTTCAACATATTGTCAATATATTTTTTATTTACACTCAGTTCATATTAACATTACTAAATAAATAAAAAATTTTGGTGCCCCCCTCCGGAGTTGGTGCCCTACGCAACCTGTGTACTCTGCTTATATATGGAGTGGCGGTACTGATATTATGTACTGTCATCATGGCAAAGATTATATATATATATATATATATAAATAAGTATATAACACCATTTTTATGAAAAAAAATAATGTTTAAATGTTATATTTTTAATGGTTAACAGTGTGAATGACTTATTTGTGCAGGCCAGGGCTAATCAGTTATTCCATTAAACAGCAGTTTCTTTAGTTATCCCATAGTTACCATTAATAAGGTTCAAATTGGGATAATTTTGACACTTGCCACTATGTGTTTTTTCAGGTTGGAGCTGTAATTCATGTATATGTTGCAATGTCAGTTCGATGTACAGCACGCATTGCATTATCAAACTATTCTTGTTGACATCTTGGAGTGAAATCATAGACTGGACTTGAGGTCGCAGGTGACCTGGTCCAAAAAACACTGCACAGACATCGTTACCGTCCTTCTCGGAACCACTGAAGGCCATGGCGTGACCGCAGTATAAACTTGCACGTCTTCCTCGACTTCAGCCATCATTCCAACATAGGCACGCGCTCTAACTGAAAGCGGGAGACGTGTCTCTATAGCAACCTCTCGTGACACAACCTCCCCAATGCGGAGGTATATTTGCAAACAAGTCATATGAATCATATTTATCATCATTTGACAGTAACGGAGGAACGCCGCCAAATGTAGCGAAGTAAGAGTAATGATTTTTCTTTAATAATTTACTTGAGTAAAAGTACACATTTCTAAATGTACTCAAAAAGTACACGTTATCCATGATTTTACTCAAGTAAATGTAATGAAGTAAATGTAATTTCTTACTACCCTCCTCTGGAAGTCTGACAGGAATAAATGAGTTGTTCCATCTCCTTCTGTCCTCCATTCTGAAGTTTACTACTTATGTTAGATTTTATGCTGATATATAATTATATAATAAACCGCAGAAGGTCATAAAGAAGAGAATATATATATATGAGCAATATCACACTCATAGCAGTGCGATATGGCTGTATATCGGCACTGGTCGGAGGCGTGCCTTAGTGTCCCACAAGTGACAATATATAGCCATATCGCACTGCTACGAGTGTGATATTGCGTTTATACAGTACAACAGTTGTAATCGTGTATATAAAACAGCATAATCGTGTATATAAAAAAGAAAATCAAACACGGAGAGTCTAAAAATTATTTTATGAGTATGAGGATCTACTTTCTTCTGCCATTCCTTCACATTTGCAGTTGAGGTCAGATCAGCAGAAACGGTTGCTACTTCACAAATGTCACTTTAGAGCTAATGATTCTCTAGCATAATATCTAAAGTTATGACAAAACAGATGATTTTGCTCATATTTTACGATTATAAGGCTGAACGGCATGAAATGCCATCAGTCTAGAGACATTTCCCAGTATTTCTCTATTGCAATCAGGATATCACAATAATTAGTCCAGAAAAAGCCAAAGCAACGCAAAGACTAACAGATACTGTTGTGTTTGCAATTAGCAAAAACGCTAAACACATGCCGGCATTTCTTCTTTCTTTCTTTTTACTGAACTAGTCTGCTGTAACGAGTGAGGGCTGCATGATGTTGGCCCCTCACCAAACTTAAAGCATCAGCAAAATAATCTTAATCATTTGTGCTCTATTTGTTCGGGCTTATGCTGCAATCCTCCAATCAATCAATCAATCAATCACTCAATCAATCAATCAATCAATCAATCAATCAATACATAAAACTAGTTTCTGCTTTGTTTGTGCAAGTAGAATGCTTAGATTTTTAGTTTTTAAAATAATATTTCATTTTAATCGAACAGATTCATTCCAAATAGTCTTGTTTGTTTGTTCTTCATTTGTGCTTGCGGTGAAAGGTTTGTTTTTACTGCTTCTGTTATTAAAATATTGGACTTTCATTTAAAGATGATGACATCACCATAACCATTTAATTTTAGTCAAGTTTTGATCAAATTTCATATGATTTTAGTATAAATCATGATTTTAACTAAATCTAATCAAAACTGATTCTTTATAACATCCAAGCTATTGGATACTTCATTCATTCAAACACACTTTTTTGTATAATTAAATATTAATTAAATATAATTACTAATGGTGGATATTCACAGTTGTCTGTTTACTGCCATTTGTTATTGTTATTCATTTACCCATAGCGGGAAATGTATCGGAAATGTAACACATTTGCAGAAAAGTGCTTATGCATTGCAACATAGGGTGGACAGTTGATATATGTATAGACCATTTTGAGGGATGTAAACAATAACAATGGTCCTGACGTATTTCCTGTTTTACATTTTAAATTTCCATCACTTCTGAGGGTCCAAAAAGTATCAAATATTGATAAATAATGTTACGATAGCTGTTAACATCAAGTTATGATTAAATCGCCTCTTGTCACAGATATGAAATAGTTTGACAATAAGCAGGAAATGTTCATGGGCCAATGACATCACCACATTGAAATGGTCTATATTGTCACCGGGAGAAGAATCACATGGCAAGGGAGTGCTCAGATAGGGCTGGTCAATATAGAAAAAGATATATATCTAGATATTGTAAAAAAAATTCTGATATTCGATATATATCTCGCTGTGTTTGCATTTCATTTTAAACAACAGAAAACATCATTTTCTTGTGCCCCCATTAAAAAAACAACAACTATTTACTACAGCTACTGTTGCAGAGTATAGACCATTTCAATGTGGTCATGTCATTAGCCCTTGAACATTTCCTGCTTGTTATCATAATATTTCATAACTGTTACAAGAGGTAATTCAATCATATCTCAACGTTAAAACAGCTATCATAACATTATTTATCAATATGTGGACCTTTTTGGATTCTCAGAAGCTATGGAAATTAAAAATCTAAAACAGGAAATACATTAGGACCATTGTTATAGTTTACATTCCTCAAAATGGTCTATACACAAAATGTTTAGTACAAATTTAAGCAGTTGAAAGAAACAAAAAAAGACCATTTGTTCACTCACTGCTTTTAAATAAATTCTAATTAAACTTGTATTTGTAACTAAAGTAATGCAAAACAAGTACAGAAAGTACAACTTTTTAATAGCTTGTTTCCTGAGCAGTTATGGTATGCATTTAGGTCCGTTTCCACTGTCAAAAGTACCTAAAAGCGAACCTTTCTGTACCACTTTTTGGGCGCACAGCTGAATGCTAATGGTTGACAGAATCGTCACCACATCTTGTCATCTTCTTGTGACAGACAGCAACATGACAAGAAGAAATATATAATCTGCTGTGTGTCCTCTATTGTTCCTTATAAGGCCGTTGTTCTGACGATCTGACCTACCTATCAGAATGTGACCTACCTATCAGAATGTGCTACCTCATGTACTGCGCACGCGCGAAACCCTTCTGATGTCCCGCCCATAATTTCGAGCTACCGTAATTATCAGAATAAGCGAATACTTTAAATAAGAGTATAAAAACGGGTAGCACATTCTGTCAGCTTCTAAATTTCTATCCGAATAAACTACCACCTTACATTACCATGAAAAACAGGGGTAGCGCATTCTGTCAGCTTCAAATGTCCATCAGAATGAACTACCACCTTAATTTATTATCAAAAAACACGGGTAGCGCATCCTGTCAGCTGACAGAATGTGCTACCCGTTTTTATACTTATTTAAAGTATTCGTTTATTCCGATAATTACGGTAGCTCGAAATTATGGGCGGGACTGCATTTCAATTTGAAAGGGTTTCGCACGTGCGCAGTACATGAGGTAGCACATTCTGATAGGTAGGTCAGATCGTCAGAACACCGTCTAAAATCGTGATTGGTTTGGCTTTCTCTATTTTGCTACACATCTATATTTGATAATTAACTTGAGCTCATGATGATCACTTATTCATGATTAAAGTGCTTCTCACATCCAGTTAGAAACAGACAAATGCGGTAGTGGAGCGTGAAAAAAAACAACAACTTTAGTAATATAAATGTGGCTAATAATAATGAAATGATAATTCAAACTATAATAAATTATATATAAATCGAATTGGCCTATATAATTCTATTTCTATATAATTTTAATAAAATTGAATTATCGTTTTAAAGCAATGTTTGGTAATATAAATGTGGCTTATAATAAAATGATAATTCAATCTTAATAAAATTATATAGAAATAGAATTATATAGGCCTATTCGATTTAAATATAACTTTAATAAAACTGAATTATCATTTTATTATTATTAGACAAATTTTAATTTATATTACTAAATATTATTATTTTTAAATGATGATTCAATTTTATTAAAATTATATATAAATAGAGTTATATATTCTATTTATATATAATTTTAATAAGATTGGATTATCATTTTATGATTATTAGCCACATTTATATTTCTAAACGTTTAATTTTTTTCACGCTTATATCAAAGATTAATATAAATGTTAATTAATTAATTAATTCATTCATTTTCTTTTCAGCTTAGTCCCTTTATTAATCAGGGGTCGCCACAGTGTAATGAACTGCCAACTTATCCAGCATATGTTTTACGCAGCGGATGCCCTTCCAGCTGCAACCCATCATTGGGAACACCCATACAAATGGGAAAGTGATAATGATAATTTGGAAATTGCAAATAAATTGTTGATGAAGATAAAATTAACAACATTTTTAATCAAATAAAGTTCAAAAGCTAAAGATATATTTGGGTTAGATGCTTCTTTTATTAAAAGCACAGTTCAGTGTTATTAAGGCCAATAGCTTATTTGGTAAATCTGTCTATTAAAACTCACAAGTTTCCACAAAATTTTTAAACAGTCTGGGGGAGTTGGATGAGGTGTGTAATAATAGACCCATCTCAATTGTTCCAGTAATTTCCAAAGTTTTAGAAAAATTAGTGGCTTGCAAAGTTTCTTATAGTCAGTTAAATGTCTGTTGAAGGAGCAGTATCAACAGATATTAAGCAAACAGTCTACTAATACTCAGATGGACCATCAAAATAAAGTGTTACCCAAACTTTAAAAGTAATGGATCAGAAACCAATAAAATGGCATCATTGCCAAATTGTTAAAAAATATAACTTGTTAAGTTTTCATTTGAAAAGAAAACGTGTTTAAGTATATACATGGTCTTGCCCCTAAGGTAGTCTGTAAGTTGATACATAAATTCATCAGTGATGGGGCAAAGACTAGAGGGGCAGTAAGTGGGAATTATAGAATCCGTAGATGCAGAACCACTGTGGGTCAGTCATCCTTTTCAGTGAAATGTTCACATCTATGGAATGCCATGCCTGTTGATTTAAAGTTACAATCAGAACTCACAGTTTTTTTCTGTAAAGCTGAAAGAATGGTTGAAATCTTTACAGCAATGTGAATATTGAGTATTATTCTTTCAGGTTGATCAGGTTTACATTCCTCTTTAGTATGCTGATTGACTTACTTTTTATGTTTGTGGCTCTGTATATACTGTACATGTACATGTACTTTTTTATGTTAAGCCTAAGCAGGGACGAGGGCTGCAAATTAACTTCATGCTATATGCCCTATGTACGCGATATCAGTTGTCTTTGTATAACAATGTCAAGTGTATTGTCCCTGTTAAATAAACAATTTTTTTTTTCAAATATAGATGCGCAGCAAATAGAGAAAGTGAAACCACTCACGATTTCCACATTTCTTCATAAAGAATTTTTCTTTCTGTCTCGTAATTTTTTTTTGATAGCTATATTGAAATACATATGCTATTTAGGCTTATATAAATTATTTATAACCTGTCCTCCAATATTCTGCTAACATCACAATTACACTTAAGGGCATATGGCAAGGAGTGCAAACCAGAGTTGTGCAGATGCAAAACAGTATATAGTGCAAAAAACACAGTATAATGCAAAAGAGTATATACTGCAAAAGGCTTGTGAACATGATGATGATAAAGTGACAGTGTCTTAATAATATACAGGAAGGTAGTATGAGGTAACTAGCAGTCTAATGTTACACAAAGTGACCGGTGCAGATGTATGCATGTGTTTTCATGTGTGTCAGAGTCCAAAGGTGCGTGGGGAGGGAGAGGGGAGTTGTGGCAGAGCTGGTAGAGAGTTCAGCTTCCTGACAGCCTGATGGATGAAGCTGTTCTTCATTCTGTTGGTTCTGGCCTGGAGACTCTGCAGTGTCCTCCCTGATGGCAGCAGACTAAAGAAGCTGTGCATTGGGTGGGTGGGATCAGCTGTTATGCAGAGGGCTTTTTCGGGTGAGACGGGTGCTGTAAATGTCCTGGAGGGAGGGGAGAGGGGCATCTGTAGCTATGTTTCCATCCAAAAATGCCCCAGATTATTTGTTGAATTAGTGTGGTGTGATTGACTCATTTCGTTAGCTGACAAATCTTTATTTCTTTTCTCGCCATATTTCATTTGAGCCTGTGTGCTGTGTTTTCACTTACATTAAAGCTATATATTATTTTTGGATAATTTGAAGCTGTAGGTTGGGAATCGCCATTTACTTTAAAATCCTGTTTTCTGCTGGTTTGTGGCAGCGAGGGAGAAAGGGAAGTTTTGTTGTAATTTTATTTGGGGTTCTTTATTTTAGCAGGTAAGTTAGGATTATTTCCCCGCAAGTTAGTTGTCTTTTTGTTTATAATTTTGGCCTGGATTCCCTTCCGAAGAGATGCTTCCGAAATCTTTATTTTAAAAAAACAAAAACATTCTTATTCCTTTTTAAACCTGTTGTGGTTATTGTGAGCTGGGACAGGAGAAGAGGAAAACCCTACATTTATTATTTAAAAGTTGAATTTATACATTTGTTATTGTTCCTGCCAACCCTAGACTGGTCGGGACGTAACAATTGGGGGCTCGTCTATATAGTTTTTTTCCTTTAAAAATTAGCTTGACTGTTTTTGAACTTTTGGTAGGGGAGGAGTTTAAGTTTCAAATTGATTTTGATCTAATTAAGTTTTCTCTCTTGCCCATGCTAGAGGAATATGATTGGTGTAGAAAAAAAGATTTAATTCTAATAACAGATTTTTACAACATAACAGTACCCAAAGGACAAAAAAAGCAGGTTATTAAAGAGTTGTACGTGAAGTTGGTGGAGGCCGGCATTTTGCCTAGACACGCTGTAGAGGGTCCCGAGCAAGATTCAGCATCTGATGCGGAGGTGGCATCTGGTTCAGAGTCTGAGAGCAAAACGGTTCAGAGGGTAGATCCGATGGTCACTGTTCGTTTAAAATTCATTCATTTTCTTTTCGGCTTAGTCCCTTTATTAATCTGGGGTCGCCACAGCGGGATGAACCGCCAACTTATCCAGCATATGTTTTACGCAGCGGATGCCCTTCCAGCCGCAACCCATCTCTGGGAAACATCCATACACACTCATTCACACACATACACTACGGACAATTTTAGCTTACCCAATTCACCTATACCGCATGTCTTTGGACTTGTGGGGGAAACCGGAGCACCCGGAGGAAACCCACGCGAACACGGGGAGAACATGCAAACTCCACACAGAAATGCCAACTGACCCAGCCGAGGCTCGAACCAGCGACCTTCTTGCTGTGAGGCGAACGTGCTACCCACTGCGCCACCGCGTCGCCCCTGTTCGTTTAAAAGAATTAAATTTATAATTTAAAAAGCAGGAACATGAGATTCAACTACTTCGATTAAAAGAACTAGAATTAACCGCTGACCGTGATATTTAATTCCGAAAACTTGACCTGGAAGCTCAAAGGATGCAGAGCAGTAAACCAGTCCCATCACGGCGCAGCAGCCCTCCTTCCAGTAGTTTTGAGGCTGGGCAACAACCCAACTTCGACGTTGGTAAGTACATTAAACTTGAACCCCCATTTCATGAAACCGAAGTCGATTCGTACTTTGTGACTTTTGAACGAGTAGCGGCTAAATTAAAATGGCCCAAGGACATGTGGGCATTATTGTTGCAGTGCAATCTTGTTGGTAAAGCCCAAGAGATTTGTGCGGCTTTACCAATTAAAGATTCATTGGATTATGATATAGTGAAATTGGGTGTTTTACAAGCTTACGAACTGGTACCAGAGGCGTATCGGCAGAAATTCAGGGCTTGTTCAAAGACAAAATCTTTTGTCTCTAACAAAATTGTAACACTTGAGGATTTGCAGGAACTGATACTGGTTGAAGAATTAAAAACTTGCTTGCAAGATAATGTTGTAGTGTACCTGAAGCTGCAATTTTAGTGGACGAATTCGTGCTCTGGCACAAAACGGTTTTTCCTGCCGTGCGCCCTCCAAGAGTCGTTCAACCAGATGTAGTGAGAGAAAAAGGAAACTATTCTTTCCGACCGGCGGCTGAAATAAATACTCCGAAACCGTCTGATAAAAAAAGGGTTTGCTTTTACTGCCTTGATTCTGGCCATTTGATCTCAAACTGTAAAGCGTGGAAGCAGAAAGCGAGTAATAAACCCAAGGGGGTGGCGTTCACTTCTCTTACCTCTAATTCGGTACAGTCAAATTCGTGATCTGATCCCACTGTGTTCAAATCATTTTTGCAAACAGGTACCGTGGCACTCCCAAATGGCTCTGATTCTAAATCAGTGGTTATGTTGAGAGATACCGGCAGTGCTCAGTCATTAATACGGGAACATACATTGCCATTTTCGTCTAAATCTTATACGGGTACCAATGTGCTCATTCGAGGAATTGAGATGGGTTGTACATGCAGCTTCACTCTTCTATGTGAAGCTGCTTTGACACAATCTACATTGTAAAAGCGCTATAGAAATAAAGATGAATTGAATCTGACCTTATTACTGTCACGGTTCCAGGAAGAGAGAGAGAGAGAGAGATGAAGGTAAATGGGATATTTATTTAAACTAATGATAAACAATAAGAAGGTTCAGATCCAAAGTCATCATTACCAAAAATAACAAACATGAACAAAACAGGTATAAACTTAGCTTCGGAATTAAAGATGATTTCAGATGAAGGCAGGATTGAGGAAGGGAATTGAGTCCAGTATCTAGCGAGTAGATCTGACCATGAGTGAAAGTGAGTCCTTGGTTTATATGGAGGTGAATGAAGATTGAAAACAGGTGCAGGTGGTGAACAGGAAACGGCGGGAAAACTGAACAAAAGGATCACATGATGAAAACACTTAACAGAAC
>CAIGQV010019589.1:71976-91495 GCA_903798115.1 Danio jaintianensis
CTGAACAAAAGGATCACATGATGAAAACACTTAACAGAACCCTGACAATTACTGGTCCTGTGAGTATTGGTGTCTATTCACAATTATCCGTGGAAGGCATAGACGTAATTCTGGGTACTGATTTACCTGGAACAAAAGTGTTTCCCTTTCCAATCGTGTCGGCAGAGCCTAATGTTAACAGTTCAGATGATGCGCTTGCGCTGTCGCAGTTCACTTCTCTTTTTCCGTCTTGCGCCGTGACGCGTGCGCAGAAAAATTTATACTTGATTTGTCTAAGTTGTTTTTAACTTCTTCGCCAGAAAGCACTGAGCATAAATTGTTGGTTCAGCCGAAACTGTTGCAAACTGATGCATGCGTTAACCAAGGTGATGCTCCCTTAAAAGTAGGTAGGGAACAGTTAATTGCTTTGCAGAAGTCTGATGTAACGTTGCATAAATGCATCAGTGCTGCTGCAGACAAGACACAAATTTCAGACGCACCGGTTGGTTATTGTTGGGATGATGGTGTACTGATGCGCTGGTGGCAGGCCTCAGATAGAGAGCGGGACGGAGCTTATCACATCATTCTTCCTGACGGCTATCGAACTCAAATAATGAAATTAGCCCACGATCACATCTGCTCTGGACACCTTGGCGTTACAAAAATGTATGATCGCATTGCTCGGCATTTCTTTTGGCTGAATAGGAAGTTGTCAGTGTCTGCTTTCGTCCGGTCTTGTCACATCTGCCAACTAGTAGGTAAACCCAATCAGGTAGTTCCTCTAGCCCCGCTCCAGCCCATTCCTGTGGTAGGGGAGCTTTTCGAGAGACTAATCCTTGACGTTGTAGGTGCCCTACCTAGAGCGAAGTCTGGTCACCAATACATTATAACCATAATGTGTACAGGCACGTTCTACCCAGAAGCCATGCCCCTGCGTTCAATAACGTCTAGATCAGTGGTTCGAGAACTAGTAAAGTTTTGTTCAATGTTCGGGTTACCTAAAATAATTCAAACAGACAGAGGAACAAACTTTACATCACATTTATTTGAGCAGTTGGTAAAAGAGTTACAGGTCTTTTTTTACATTACAGTTGTGGGTTGGTGCTCGTAGGGGTGGTGCTCGCCCCTAACCTAATGTACTAAACACAAGAGTAGTCCTACGTGTTGAAAAATGTATGTCACGTGACATGCTTACCTGTCTGCTTCGTCCGAGTCTTGTAAACAACGTAAATGAACAAAATTGAGAAGTGGAACAATTTGATATGAATGGAGGACGGATAGTGTGAACACTCAGAAACGGGCAACAACAGAATACACAGTTAGTCAGAGTTTTCTTTAAATGCAACGTAATAACACAGCACACATACAACAAAAACAAGAGGGACTGGTAAGTGGTCTGGCACGCTCTTTTATGCAGGGTGGTCTTGGCATATTGGATATAACATAAGAGTGATGTCAGCGGGAAGGGAATGATTGACAAGTGAATTGACCAATGACCAGGGAGAGAGAGAGAGAGAGAAAGAGAGAGAGAGAGAGAGAGAGAGAGAGAGAGAGAGAGAGAGAGAGAAACAAAAACAGAACACAAACACAAGCACGTAACACACCATGAACAGCAACGCAAATGGGGACCTAATGTATTGTGAGTGTATAAAGAGTGTATTTTAGAGTGTTTTGTGACCACCCCCAAATTACAGAGTGTGTGTTTCTTTTGAGGACTAATTCATCATCTCCTCCGTCTTTTTCCTCTTGTGCAATATTTTTAACATTTTGCATCGTCAACAAAATTATACAGATATTAATTAGGCTGTTGCAGAATGATGTCGCCGACTGGAGTGTGGATGTCATGCTTGATGATGTTTGTCTGACCCGGGAGCACTGAGAACACAACAAAGAACTTAAAATTTACTTTTGAAAATCTACCATGCTATTTATGTAAACACTTAATTGAAGACACAGAACACATATTTTTTACTTGCAGCTCCGTTCAATCGTTCTGGAAAAAAGTGCAAGACTGGTTGATAATAAAGAATGTGGATGCTGAAGGTTTGAACTTCACGTTACAAGATGTACTATATGGAATTACTAAAGATTGCTCTGTTTTGCACGATTTGATAAATATTATCATTGTATTAGCCAAATATTTTATTCAGAAATGCATTTTGTTGTATTTGGATTTTGTATTTCCAATAAAAAAAAAATAAAAAAAATAAAAAAAAAAACACAACAAAGAACTCACTGACCAGGTGATTGAGCTCCCCCTTCTGGGCTGCCGAGAGGTGGGGGTTGACATTAGGGCTGCACGATTTGGAGAAAAAATCGAATTGCAATTTATCTGATCAAAATTGTGATTTGCTATTTAAAATGCAATTCACTATAATTTCATAAAAGAGGTTTGATGTGGTGGTTTTAACAGCACCAAAGACCAAACACACAGTCCGGAGGTGAAATTCCATTGTGGCCCCTAAAAGGGTCTGGGTTTGTTCTACGTGAGTTTATGACAGTCTGCTGTGAGAATCCCTGGGTGACACCTTTATTCTACCACACTTAGCAGATTGCTTTAGCCCTCTCTGTTTGGGCTTCAAAGGTACATTGCAGATAAGAAAAAAAGAGAGGGAAACCCTCTCTTCGCATTCCCTTTCTGCCTACACACAGACATTCCCCAATATTAAAAAGTACATTTAGAACCCAAAATTTCTCCCCAAAGTACACATAACTTTTGTAATTTGTATACTCCCTCATTTAACCTGTACGCCTTGTATTTTTACCCTTTTTAAAGCATTAGATAGAGTAAGAATGTGTGAATCATGTTGATGTATTCTTAAAACCATCGTGTTTAGTATCGTTGCGTTTCACATTTAATTTGACAGCTTATGAGCTATGACATATAACTTGGGGTAATATGCTTGGGGTAATATTCATTCATTCATTTTCTTTTCGGCTTAGTCCCTTTATTAATCTGGGGTCGCCACAGCGGGATGAACCGCCAACTTATCCAGCATATGTTTTACGCAGCGGATGCCCTTCCAGCTGCAACCCATCACTGGGAAAGCTTGGGGTAATATGCTTGGGGTAATTTCAAACCATGAGTTAAAGTTTTGTCTGTCTGTCTGTCTGTCTTTGGGCGGTACAGATCAGCGAGGAGGAACAAAGTAAGTTTCCCGCGCGACTTTTCCTCTCACGCCATTGGTCAGTCAGGAGAGACTGGGAGTTACCTGACCAATGCCTTTAAATATCTGTTACACCCCCACATCATCTCAGAAGTTTCCCAACACAAAGGGCAGACCGCGTTTCTGTACCCACGTGACTAATTTTCCGGCAAGTTAAACTCACGTATCCTCCGATCTGTGTCGCAAACTCCACGCAAATGACAAAGGACTTAAAAGACTTCATCTTTCAAGCATCAGAGAAAGATCACAACACGAGAGAGAAAGACCCACTAAATACAAGTATAGTCATGTGTTTACGCTGTGCCCTTTTAAGGTGTTCCCATACTTCGTGGTTCTTAATAGTTGTGTGGGACTGACTTAGATTTGCCATTCGTTTATCTAAACTCTATTTTCCTCGCTTTTATATGTCTTTGTTGTTATGTTTTGTACGTCTGTTCGTTATATGTTAGACTAGTCAATAAATCGTGCTATAACCACGTTTGTCTTTGTTTTGCCTCACAGAAAAGGTCAACTTTAACGGTAAAGACCCTTGCTACCCGCTTATTAATGTTTGATAAAACTTCTAAACTATTCATCTACTTCACAAGAAGTAGTTATAATTCCCTTTCTAAATAAATAAATAATTACAGAGTCAGACGAGCGGGCGAAGTCATTGTTATATTTATTTTGCTAAATTAACTATATGTTAATTCTGAATAGTCATAATTAATAATAACTTGTTATTATTAATCATGAATATTCATAAATTGAGCTAATTTCCCTACATAACTAAGTACGGTACTTGTCATGTCAAATTAAGAAAATAACTACAGTATTTGAAATTCAGTTTAATAAATTATATATAAAATCTTACACAATTTTAAATTTTACTTCACAGCACAATAACTTTAGTATTAAAATTAATAGTATATAAATATATTTATATTTAAGTCAGGGATGCACCGATAAGGATTTTTTGGCCAATATCAATAACCGATATATTATGGCCGATAAATATACATATTTAAAAATGTTATATTTTTATACAGAAAACTACTGATTTAATTTTAAAAATGTCATAAAAGTTCGAACTGATCTTATGAACTGAATAGCCTACTCAAAGCAAAAAAACTATAATTTAAAAATTGCAAGGTGATTATATAGACCTATATTCACGATTTCACATAAATCAGCATGTCAAAAATTAATTATTTCCTTTTCTTCGCATAGCAAATTAACATGCAATTTGACAGTTGCATAAAAATAATAGGTTAAATAACAAAATGGGATTTAATTAACAAACAAGTAAAATAAATATATTTTAAATAAAATGAAAATGATAGAACTAACTGAAACCAACTCAAATGTTCTTGAATAAAACGTGTTACAGTAATGTACAGTAATTTGTACGTATGTACAAATATGTAATGTCCGAAAAAGCGTTTTGATAGGTGTTTTGACAGTTCAGAGCCACCGTACAAGCAAAAAGCTAACTACAGATAGTATTACTTTAGAAAATGTGGCATAAATTCATCCCATTTGGCTTTTTAGATTCTTTTGAACACATGTAGGTGCTGCTTGTCAATCAGACAACACTTCTGTGTTTGTTCTTGCTGTCAATTGCGGGAAAAATGATTAGTTGATGAAAGGTTTATGATAAACTGCTGTGAGTTTGAAACTTTAACTGCAGGCACTGTGCGATGCACGGCACGTGAAGCGGAGTCAGATTTTGATACAACACCTGAGCATTGGGCACATGTCTCCCCTGCTGCTGTTTGGGCTGCTGTGAAGGCTTTGTCAGATCACTATTTGTGTGTGTGCAGTGATAGCAATCACGTGTGCTTATTATAATCATTATAAATATGCCGATCAAACTTGTAAGACTGATACCAGAAATGATTTAAAATAAGACATTTATATCTCAACAAGAACAGACATCTGATAACATCATCAAAGAATCTGCATCTATCACCCCCAGTGAGAGGGTGGAACCTCTCCTGGACAGCCAACGTCTCCGACCTCATGGCACGATCCCCCTCTTTTTTCCCCATTCACAGATATTCAAATGCTAAGGTTCTGGTGTGACTGACAAAGAAGGTTTCATTCCTTTAAAGATTAAAATATTCACCTTACACTCTGAGAAATAAAGGTACGCGAGCTGTCACTGGGGTGGTACCTTTTCAAAAGGTATACATTTGTACTTAAAGGGTCCATATTGGTACTTCAAAAGTATATATTAGTACCAATTTTTTTTAAGAGGAGCACTTTTGTACTTTTTAGGTACTAGTATGTACCCTTAAGGTATGAATATGGACCTTTTAGGTACAAATTTGTACCTTTTGAAAAGGTACCACCCCAGTGACAGCTCGCGTACCTTTATTTCTGAGAGTGTAGGATGACCGCAAACCATTTACGACCAGTAATATAATTCTAATCAGGCTTTTCAGTCAAACTCCTTCTCACCAATATCAAAAGAACATGAAGTTTCCACCCCCATAGGAAGATGTTCAAACATTAATATCAAAGAAGAACCCCAAAGGTGCAAAAACAGGTATTTAAGGGAAGGTGGCAGTGAAGTCGGGGAATCTGTATGCAGATCTCCTGCACAATTTCTGTGTATAGTTCTCATCTCCAGGTAAACATCTTTAAATTCTCTTCTCATCGTATTTGTAGGTTTGATTTGGTTAATCTGACATTGCTTTTATATTGCTTAGGTTAAATTACATCTTTTATATTGTTTGAATTGGACTTGAAAATTACCTTTTGTTTACCTGTTTAATAAATTGCTATGTTTGAACATATTCTGCTTACTCTGTAAATATTCATTTTAGTAGATTACGCTGTATCCTTGTTTCCGCACTTCCTGCGTCAGGTCAGTAGACGGACTAAAGTCCAGTTGAGATGGAGCATTGGCACACTAACTGTATTTTAGGGATCCGACTGACGCTTGGTATGGATTCATGTGTACTTAGATGGAAAAGGAGTTATTTCTGCTAGGGCAACAAGGTGTTGCACGACTAACCTAGATGTGGTGCCTGACCTTTGTTTGAAAATAATGTTGTTCTATATTAAGTGTGATGGGAAGCCATGATCTTGGCTAAACCAATATTATAGAGAACAGTAGTCAGTTACGTCTATAATAATGGCCTTGACCTCTGATTGAAAACGATATTATTTTACTCAGGGTGTACATCTAAGGGGACTAGTAAAAAATACTTTAGAATGAGCAAGCATGGGAGCGGCCATCTAAAAGTATTAGTCATTACCTCTGTTTGATATTCAAGACTGACGAGAGTGTGACCGTGAGGGACGCTTTCGGCCGAGGCGATTTCTCTGAGCGACATGAGCACCCGAATGAACGAATGTAATAGTTACGAGTAAAGACAAAAGGTTCAAACATTTCCCTAAGTTCTTTCTAAATTAACAAACCGTAAAAAGCATCTTATATTATTTGTATCTTGGAGTCAGATAAAAATAATGAGGTAATACCTGAAAAGGTGTATCTATTTTAATACAATTTCTGCCATTCATGGAAAGATAGTGACACGCAAAGACTCTTCTGCCGTGCCATTGGCTGCCGCCGTTGGACCAGTGGGCCGGATCTTACAAACTGAATACAAATCTTACATCAACAACACATGGCAAGTAACACATTGATAGTAACAAATAATCATATTAGACTACAAACAACCCAACGACTTGTTTAACACGTGTGCATCGCTGCTATTATGTTTATTCATTCATTCATTCATTTTCTTTTTGGCTTAGTCAAGTCAAGTTTATTTATATAGCGCTTTTCACAATGTAGATTGTGTCAAGCAGCTTAACATAGTTCTAGTAAAGTCCAGATTTCAGAGTTGAAGTTCAGTTTAGTTTAGTTCAGTGTGGTCTAAATTTCACTGCTGAAAGCTTGGGATACGACCTGGTCCAGGATTATGGATACCTTGGGATCATCTCTTCACAGGTCTTGGATCGCATCAATGGCGCTGCATAGTCTCTAGGGACCTCGGAATGAGTATCCCCAGGTGAAAATAGAGAATAAAGAAAATAATTAGCGTAGCTGCTGTTCATAGTGTATTTAAATGAGATGTAAAAATGGAGTGTCATAGATGAAAATAGCAGTTAAATAAACAAACATAGAAACAAACATGTAAAGCATATGAGTGTTTCTAACACAATGTCTGGTGTATTGAGGAGTGTGTCCTACAGGTGATGTCGAGCCAGCTCACCTGCGTGGAGCACATTCATGCATCATACCGTTATGCGATGCATTGATTGTATGCTTTACTTAAAAGATAGGTCTTTAATCTAGTTTTGAACTGAGAGAGTGTGTCTGAGCCTTGGACATTATCAGGAAGGCTATTTCATGGTTTAGGAGCCATAAATGAGAAGGCTCGACCAGCTTTACTCGACTTTGCTATTCTAGGTGCTACCAGAAGCCCTGAGTTTTGAGATCTTAAAGAGCAGGTTGGATTGTAGCGAGACAGAAGGTTGGTTAGATAAACAGGAGCTAGATTATTTAAAGCTTTATAGGTAAGAAGCAATATTTTATAATCAATACAGAACTTAACAGGCAGCCAGTGTAAGGAGGATAAAATTAGGGTGATATGATCATATTTTCTAGACCTGGTAAGAAATCTGGCAGCTGCATTTTGTACTAGCTGAAGTTTATGAATAGAGGATGCTGGGCAACCAGCGAACAGAGCATTACAGTAATCCAGCCTAGAAGTCATGAAAGCATGAGCTAGCTTTTCTGCATCTGAGAAGGATAGCATACTTCGTAACTTAGCAATATTTCTCAGATGAAAGAAGGCGGTTTTTGTGACATGGGAGATATGATTTTCAAAAGTTAAATTGCTGTCTAGTATAACACCCATATCTTTTACAGTAGAGCTAATGCTATATTTGTGTCCATCTAATTGCAGGTCGAGTTGTGAGATCTGCTGTGTACAGGATTTAGGCCCAATAAGTAATAATTCTGTTTTGTCTTAATTTAAGAGAAGGAAATTGTTGGTCATCCAGTCTTTAACATCTTTAATACATTCAGTTAGCTTAGACAGTTCAGACGTCTCATCAGGTTTTGTTGAAATATATAATTGAGTATCATCTGCATAGCAGTGAAAGCTGATCCCGTGTCTTCTTATAAAGTCTCCCAGGGGTAGCATGTACAGTCGTGGCCAAAAGTTTTGAGAATGACACAAATATTAGTTTTCACAAAGTTTGCTGCTAAACTGCTTTTAGATCTTTGTTTCAGTTGTTTCTGTGATGTACTGAAATATAATTACAAGCACTTCATACTTTTTAAAGGCTTTTATCGACAATTACATGACATTTATGCAAAGAGTCAGTATTTGCAGTGTTGGCCCTTCTTTTTCAGGACCTCTGCAATTCGACTGGGCATGCTCTCAATCAATTTCTGGGCCAAATCCTGACTGATAGCAACCCATTCTTTCATAATCACTTCTTGGAGTTTGTCAGAATTAGTGGGTTTTTGTTTGTCCACCCGCCTCTTGAGGATTGATCACAAGTTCTCAATGGGATTACGATCTGGGGAGTTTACAGGCTATGGACCCAAAATTTCAATGTTTTGGTTCCCTGATCCACTTAGATATCACTTTTGCCTTATGAAAATGCATTGTTTTTCACCAAACTGTTGTTGGATTGTTGGAAGAAGTTGCTGTTGGAGGGTGTTTTGGTACCATTCATTATTCATGGCTGTGTTTTTGGGCAAAATTTTGAGTGAGCCTACTCCCTTGGATGAGAAGCAACCCCACACATGAATGGTCTCAGGATGCTTTACTGTTGGCATGACACAGGACTGATGGTAGCGCTCACCTTTTCTTCTCCGGACAAGCCTTTTTCCAGATGCCCCAAACAATTGGAAAGGGGCTTCATCTGAGAATATGACTTTGCCCCAGTCCTCAGCCGTCCATTCGCTATACTTTTTGCAGAAGATTAATCTGTCCCTGATGCTTTTTTTGGAGAGAAGTGGCTTCTTTGCTGCCCTTCTTGACACCAGGCCATCTTCCAAAAGTCTTCGCCTCACTGTGCGTGCAGATGCGCTCACACCTGCCTGCTGCCATTCCTGAGCAAGCTCTGCACTGGTGGCACTCCGATCCCACAGCTGAATCCTCTTTAGGAGATGATCCTGGCGCTTGCTGGACTTTCTTGGAGCCCTGAAGCCTTCTTAATAAGAATTGAACCTCTTTCCTTAAAGTTCTTGATGATCCTATAAATTGTTGATTTAGGTGCAATCTTAGTAGCCACAATATCCTTGCCTGTGAAGTCATTTTTATGCAACGCAATGATGGCTGCACGCGTTTCTTTGCAGGCCACCATGGTTAACAATGGAAGAACAATGATTTCAAGCATCACCCTCCTTTTAACATGTCAAGTCTGCCATTCTAACCAAATCAGCCTGACATAATGATCTCCAGCCTTGTGCTCGTCAACATTCTCACCTGAGTTAACAAGACGATTACTGAAATGATCTCAGCAGGTCCTTTAATGACAGCAATGAAATTCAGTGGAAAGGATTTTTTTTCAGGATTAAGTTAATTTTCATGGCAAAGAAGGACTATGCAATTCATCTGATCACTCTTCATAACATTCTGGAGTATATGCAAATTGCTATTATAAAAACTTAAGCAGCAACTTTTCCAATTTCCAATATTTATGCAATTCTCAAAACTTTTGGCCACGACTGTATATTGTGAACAGCAAACGGCCTAAAACTGATCCTTGAGGCACCCCATACTGTACTGGCCTGACCTGTGAAAGCTGTCCATTTATATTCACAAACTGGTAACGGTCAGTTAAGTATGACCATGTTCTGAGCAGCTGCTGTGGTGGTCATGGAGGAGTGGAGAGCATGAGTCTGATTCCTGTAAGACCCCAGTGACAGATGAGTCTTCGCATTATCCTGAAGGGCCAGCCTGTACACCAGCCGGGGACCTCTCCCATCTGCAGCTTCTCCAAGATGGACGTCCAGCGTTCTCCAGCCTCCGGCGCCTAGACTGCAGCTCTGCACAGGACGTTTGGCCATAGGAGAAATGGTCGTGCCCAACTGAGCCTGGTTTCTTTCGAGGTTTTTTTTCCTTCACTTTCGCAAATTGGTGAAGTTCGTTCCTCGCCGCTGTCGCCACTGGCTTGCATGGTTCGGGACCTGTAGAGCTGCGCAACAATGGATTTGTTCTTCAGTGTTTGGACTTTAAGCAGTGAAAATTAAACCACACTGAACTGAACTGAACTTAAACTCTGAAAACTGAGTTTCAAAACTGAAAACTGGACTGACACTGTTTCAATTCACTGCACTCTTCTATGTGAAGCTGCTTTGACACAATCTACATTGTAAAAGCGCTATAGAAATAAAGATGAATTGAATTGAATTGAATGACTTAAACCATTGCTGAGCCTGTCCCTGGACCCTGTAGAATTAAAGCGATCTATGAGGATATTGTGATCGATGGTGTCAAATGCAGCACTGAGATCAAGTAAAACTTATAACGAGATGCTTGGTCAGCAGCTAAGAGTAAATGGTTGGTTATTTTCACTAATGCGGTTTCTGTACTGTGATGGGGCCTGAAACCTGACTGAAACACTTCAAAAACATTGTTCATCTGCAAAAAGGAGCATAATTGGGCAGAAACAACATTTTCTAGTATTTTAGACATAAATTGAAGATTTGAAATAGGCCTATAATTAGCTAAGTTGCTGGGGTCCAGTTGTGGTTTCTTAATAATATGCTTAATAACAGCTAGCTTGAAAGGATTTGGAACATGGCCTAAAGATAGAGAAGAGTTGATGAGGTTAAGAAGAGGTTCTCCTATTACAGGTAGCAATTCTTTCAGTAGTTTAATTGGAATTGGGTCTAACATACATGTAGCTGGTTTAGAAGCATTCATAAGTTTATCTAGCTCTTCCTGTTCTATGATTTTGAAGCATTTTCTGTCTGAAGCCTTCTATTTTATTAGTGAAGAAATTTATGAAGTCATCGCTACTAATTTGCGGTGGGACATTTTGTTCCAAAGATGACCGATTATTTGTTAATTTAGCAATGGTGTTAAATAAAAATCTAGGATTGTTATGATTATTTTCTATCAGTTTGCGGAGGTGCTCAGCCCTGGCAGATTTTAGATCCCTCCTATAGCTGGACATACTATCTTTGTACGCAATTCTAAAGACCTCTAATTTCGTTTTTTTCCACTTACGTTCTAGTGCACAGGTTGCTGTTTTGAGAGCGCGAGTATGACTGTTATACCATGGTGTAGTTTTATTCTCTCTAACCTTTTTTAATTTGATGGGTGCCACAGTATTTAGTGTGTTAGTAAAGATAGCATCCATACTGCTGATTACTACATCAAGGTCATTTGCGTTTGTGGGTGCATTTAGAAATAGAGAAAGATCAGGTAAGTTATTTGTGAATTCATCTTTAGTGGACGGGACGATAGTTCTACCAGGGCGATATATCTGTGAAGATCTGCTAGTTTCAGGTAAAACACAGCTTATATAGTAAGAGGTAGTGGTCTGTTTTATCATCACTTTGTGGTATAATGTCTACAGTCGTGGCCAAAAGTTTTGAGAATTACATAAATATTGGAAATTGGAAAAGTTGCTGCTTAAGTTTTTATAATAGCAATTTGCATATACTCCAGAATGTTATGAAGAGTGATCAGATGAAAGTCAGAAATAAAATCAGAAAACTCCTTTAGAAAATTGACATAGGGTCCTGGGGGTCTATATATGGTGATTAAAGTGAGAGATAATATAGGTTTTTTCATAATATCCTTAAGCATAACATTAAGCGCCAATACTTCAAAAGAGTTAAACATAAGTCTGTTTCTCTGATTAACATTAAGAATATCACTAAAGATTGATGCAACTCCACCACCACGACCAGTCTGACGAGCCTCATTCTTATATAAGAATCCCAAAGGAGTTGCTTCATTTAAACTAATATAGTCATTTTGTTTCAGCCAGGTTTCAGTGAGACAGAGTGCATTAAGATTGTTGTCTGTTATTATTTCATTTATGATAAGTGCTTTAGGTGTTAGTGACCTGATGTTTAGGAGACCAAGCTTTAAAAAAATTTGTATTTTCACTTTTTTGCAGTTTTTCTGGTTTGATTCTTAATGGATTTTATCTACAGCACACAGTAAGTTTATTTCCTTATCTAATAATACAAGCAACAGACACAGTCTCTATGGGGTTAGCCAGATATGCATTACTGTGATTTAAGCGGGACGAGCAAGAGTCTATATGGCTAAAAATATGAATTTTCACTTACTAGTCAGACAGAACGAAACATCCTGGAGATGTTGTCCGACAGGACTTCAGCTTCAGCATTGCTGGGGTGTAGCCCATCAGCAGCTGTGCTCGCTTTATCTTGAGATCACAAATTTGAATTTCCACTGCTTCCAGCTCTAGCTCAAACGCCTCCACCGATGCTTTCCTGCACTCAAGGATAGACACACAAGTGACATTGTACATGGTGAAGAGCAAAGACAGTAAGTGAGACAGTAAGTGAAAGAAGTCAGTAGCTTTAGCTGACCAGCGGTGCTAGTAGGCTAAAGCTACAAGCGGATGCTCGAGAGACAGAACGTTTTAAAGTAGATTTGTTTGTATAAATGTATTAAGGGTTTGTTCACCCTAAGTAGGAGAGACAAATACTAGCAAATAGGGAAGTATTTTATGATAAAAATGTCAATTGCGAATCTACTCGACGAAACTCCAAACACACACAGCGAGGCAACCGTAACGGCAACAACCTCCCTTTATTAATTAGGGGTTGCCACAACAGAATGAACGGCCAACTTATCCAGCATATGTTTTACGCAGCGGATGCCCTTCCAGCCGCAACCCAACACTGGGAAACACGCATACACTCTTGCATTCACACACATACACTACGGCCAATTTTAGCTTATTCAATTCACCTATACCGCATGTCTTTGAACTGTGGGGGAAACTGGAGCACCTGTAGAAAACCCACACGAACACGAGGAGAACATGCAAACTCCACACAGAAATTAAACACTCGGACCAGCGACCTTCTTGCTGTGAGGCAATCTTACTTCCCACTGCGCCACCGTGACACCCGCTATTATGTTTACACATGTAATGTTTTTTGTTTTCAATGTAAACAAAAATACACAATGATACTTTATCAAACATATCTACAATGATAAGGAATATGGTTACTTACTGAGTTAGTAATGTACAGCTATACCACACAAAGAAAGGACGGACTTTGAAGTAGTAAACAATGTGAGGAAAGCTCCGTTATAGTGCACTGAACAAGTTCGACCCACACATGCACAAGGCAAGCAGTTCTGTACAATTACGTAATCTATTGGCTTAAAGATATCGGCCTAATTTTGTTATCGGACCAATAATGATAACATTAAAAATAACATTTATCGGCCGATAAAGATATGGCCGCCGATATATCATGCATCCCTAATTTAAATATTATTTGTTATACTATTTTGTCCTTTAATACAAGCAGTCAGATAAATGAACTGTACCTTTAATTTTACCTGCTCAAAGAAAACCCTCTGCAGTTACAGTCTATAATGCACGGTTATGACAGCTGATCTATGATAGACGCGGTGGAGAAAACTTGCGCTGCAGAGTAACACGCTTGTCTGTGTGTGGATCCACAAGAATCGCTGTAACAGCCGAGAGAGGAGAGGAAACCTTGTGTGAGGTTACCTCACACAAGCAGGTCAAAGGTCCACAATGAGAGAGAGAGAGAAAAGCAGAGCAGAGATGGAGTTTACAGCTTTCATTTTCTTCATAGCAGTGAAATAGGGGCTCGTGGGTTCTGCTGTAACAGTTGTCTGCTTTTTAAGAAGCGTTAGTTGGATTGTTTTACCCGCGCTCGCCTCCCTCGCCATAGTAGCCTATTAATCTAAATAATTGCAGTTTTTGTGATTTAAAAATCGCACCTTTTCAAATCGTGATTTCGGTTTAAAATTGATTAATTGTGCAGGCCTAGATTTACTCTCTCATCTGTCTCACATGTTTGACTATGGAAAAATGGGCTGCTGCTCCCAGGCTTCCTTAGCCACATCTAGAAGGCTCCGGGGCTGACGGCCAAAGAGGCTCTCAAAGGGGGTGATGCCAATATCTCTGTTGGGATGCCGACCTGGCTTGACAGGAGGAAGAGCTCCTGGACAATGGCTTTAGCGGTTGCTTTTCTGAGGGGGATGGCTTCTGGATACCAGGTGGTGTAATTGACGATTACTAGAATGTGCTTGTGCCCCCGGGCCAACTTCAGCCTTGGCCCAACCAGGTGCTTCCCGATGCACTTAAAGGGCATGATTGGTAATGGAATCAGCATGCTAGGGGAGGCTTCCTCGGTGTGGTCACCTGGCAGATGGGGCAGGCTTGACAAAAACGCTTTATATCGGCTTCAAGAACCGGCCAGTGCCAGGTGACCAGCCATTAGGTGGGAGTGAGCCAGGTCCATCACAGTTTCGGTCTTGGTGCGGGGCACCACCAGTAGCTGTTTCGCCAACAACCAGTGATGTGCCAGTTGTGTGAGTTCTGGTATGTGGGCTCAGGCTGACAATCGGGATTTATACTCTCATTCAAAGAAGCCCTGGGCTTCACAGACCGATGACAATCCGAACCGGCTCAGGATCTCTCTCTTTATGTCTGGATAACTCTCAGCTGAGGCTGTAGGGAGGGAAAAGTAGGTTTATTGTACCTCAGCCATGTTACCAGGGGGCCAACACCTGAGCCAAGTCCTTGGGTGGCCAGCCTTCACGGCTGGCTGTGTTTTCAAACATTTGTAGAAAGACTTCAACGTCATCAACGTCACAATCTGTTGCTGGCAGACGCTAACCTCTGTGAGTCGTTGGAGAATCTCTTCCATGCTGGGAGGCAACCGGTGGGCCGTTTACCTGAACATTACCAGGAAAAAAAATTATGAACACAAAAAGGAGTCACCAAAAAAATACTGTATAAAAATAAAAATAATAATTATAATTATAAAAATTATAATTATAAAAATAAATAATGATGATGATAATAATAATAATAACAATAATAATAATAATAATAATAATAATAATAACAATAATAATAGGCGTCACGGTGGCGCAGTGGGTAGCACGTTCGCCTCACAGCAAGAAGGTCGCTGGTTCGAGCCTCGGCTGGGTCAGTTGGCGTTTCTGTGTGGAGTTTGCATGTTCTCCCCGTGTTCGCGTGGGTTTCGTCTGGGTGCTCTGGTTTCCCCCACAAGTCCAAAAAAAACATGTGGTATAGGTGAATTGGGTAGGCTAAATTGTCCTTAGTGTATGTGTGTGAATGAGTGTGTATGGATGTTTCCCAGTGACTGGTTGCGGCTGGAAGGGCATCCGCTGCGTAAAACATATGCTGGATAAGTTGGCGGTTCATTCCGCTGTGGCGACCCCAGATTAATAAAGGGACTAAGCCGAAAAGAAAATGAATGAATGAATAAATAATAAAAATAAAAATAATTATGGTGCGGATTAGGAGATCGCTTGTCTGTGATTCTTTCCTGCAGTTGTGCACATTCCTCACCAGATGTCACAGTGGGAGAAGAATCACATGACAAGGGAGAGCTCAGATAAGTGCCCCGGAGTGTGGTTTTATTTACAATAGTGATTTTTCCCGTGGTAGGTTCAGGCTGGTGGCTCTGGTGCTCTTCGTGTTCTTTTCCCAATGTGGCGGTGGATCTGTGGGGTGCTCCTGTGGTGCTTGTAGGTTCTCAGCTGCTGTCTGGAAAAATATAGAGAAATCGGGTTAGCGCTTCTTATCATGGAGAGCTTTCTCACCTTTCTGTTGTGTTCCTGCAGCTTAAATGCAAACCGGCTGATGCAGGCGCTTCTCCATTTGTTTCCTGGGCGATGCTGATGATCCTACGGGATGCTTGTCAATATGTACAAAGACTCAAAAATGTAACCTTGTGTAGTTTGTGTAAAGCTTAATCTACAGTTAAAAATAATAAATGCCATGTATATCTGTAAATTTATATATAATTAAACAAAAAATCTGGGATGTAGGGGTAAAAGTGTGAGTAATTAAAATGCTCCAACTACTTAAATAAATGACAATTGTCCTGGCAGATTGACAGGCAATCCAACCAATCATAATGCTGATGTTATGTGGCCCCATCATTCAACATTTTATCTGACAAGCAAAATAGTCAGACTAACCAGGTATATTAGTGTAAAATTGGCGATTAAAATAAAAATGGTGAAATGTGCTCATATGCGACTTAAAACACAGACAGCAGGTACCCAGAAAGGCTGGGAAATATACAGTATATTTATATATGCTCCTTAGCATCAGGTATGATTGTAGGAATATTTTAGCTACAGTGAAATAATATTCCCACATTCAAACAATAGACATGGCCGAACATCCTTTCAGAAAAGCATATCTTTAAACTGGAGCTTCAGCCTCTGCACCAGCCTCCTGTGATTGAGCGCGTGCAGCCACACACAGAGGTAGCCTGTAGCCTACTCAGCACTGTATAGCCTACGCCTACACGCACTATACAACAGTAATAGATTTTTAGATTTAATTTATATTAACTTTAAAACTCTTCATTGAGTCAGGAGGTGCTAGTTCAGGCTAATGTTTGACTTTATGAATTAAAATATTAAATTTTAAAAGCGGCGACGCGGTGGCGCAGTGGGTAGCACAATCGCCTCACAGCAAGAAGGACGCTGGTTCGAGCCTCGGCTGGGTCAGTTGGCATTTCTGTGTGGAGTTTTCATGTTCTCTGCGTGTTCGCGTGGGTTTCCTCCAGGTGCTCCGGTTTCCCCCAGAAGTCCAAAGACATGCGCTATAGGTGAATTATAAGCTAAATTGTCCGTAGTGTATGTGTGTATGGATGTTTCCCATTCATGGGTTGCAGCTGGAAGGGCATCCGCTTCGTAAAACATATGCTGGATAAGTTGGCGGTTCATTCCGCTGTGTCGACCCCAGATTAATAAAGGGACTAAGCCGAAAAGAAAATGAATGAATGAATGAATTTTAAAAGCAACTTTCTTTTAAATTATAGCCTACTTAAAATAAATAAAATATAGACAGGTTGTTTTCTTTTTATACTTATGATGAAGAATGTTAGGATAAAGGACAAATAAGCTATATTTTGTGACTGCCCCCAGATAGGCCTAGCAAAATACACTCATGCCAATTATGGCTAGATTCATGCTTGCTGGAGACTAACCTCTCGGGCTGGCAGCTAGACTTGGGCCGGATACCAAAATACTCACTGCCCAGTATCTAGGTCTATGGGGTCGGAGCCTCATCATGGCGCACCGACTGTAACTACTACAATAAACAGAATTTTGTGCGGGAGCCGCCCCGATTCATATTTATCATGTATATTAAATACAATATGTAGGCCTATTTAAATGATTCTTTGTTTACAACATCCCTTATTAATTTTTAACCTATAGGCTAATATTAATTGTTGACAGCAACTGCGTCATTGCCCAGCAGACTAATAGCCTTCTATGATTGCTGTAAATGATAAAACAGGATATAGGATAAGGAAGGCATTTATTTTTTAGTATTGCAATAATCAATAAACATTACACATAGTTTGTAAACTGATTGGAGTACTTCAAAAGTGTGCAATCATCACAAAATAAAATATAGAATATACAAAATTACAAATAAAAGTGTAAATTATACAGTTTAAAGAAACATCTTAAAATGATTATTTAAATGCTACTTGAATTGAAGAAATAATGCTGCACAAGAATAAAAAAATTGTTTTTTAAAAATTCTTGAATATAATAAAAGTGTTGAAGTGAAAATATAAATTTAATACAATGCAATGTATAAAAAATTATACACACACAATACCCCATAATGACAATGTGAAAAAAAGATTTTTTGAAATTGTTGCAAATTAATTAAAATAAAAAACCTGAAAAATATCACATGTACATAAGTATTCACAGCCTTTGCTCAATACTTTGTTGATGCACCTTTGGCAGCAATTACAGCCTCAAGTCTTTTTGAATATGATGCCACAAGCTTGGCACACCTGTCTTTGAGAATTTTTGCCCATTCCTCTTTGCAGTACCTCTCAAGCTCTATCAGGTTGGATGGGAAGCATCGGTGTACAACCATTTTCAGATCTCTCCAGAGATGTTCAATAGGATTTAGGCCTGGGCTCTGGCTGGGCCACTGAAGGACATTCACCGAGTTGCTGTGAAGCCACTCCATTGATATTTTGGCTGTGTGCTTTGGGTCATTGTCCTGCTGGAAGATGAACCGTCGCCCCAGTTTAAGGTCAAGAGCACTCTGAACTCTGTTTTCTCCAAACGTAACGCCTGGCATTCACTCCAAAGAGTTCAATTTTAGTCTCATCAGACCAGAGAACTTTGTTTCTTATGGTCTGAGAGTCCTTCAGACGCCTTTTGGCCAATTCCAGGCGGGGAGTGGCTTCCGCCTGGCCACTCTACCATACAGGCCTGATTGGTGAATTGCTGCACAGATTGTTGTCCTTCTGTAAGGTTCTCCTCTCTCCACAGAAGAATGTTGGAGCTCAGACAGAGTGACCATCGGGTTATTGATTACCTCCCTGACTAAGGCCCTTCTTCCCCGATCACTCAGCTTAGATGGCCGGCCAGCTCTAGGAAGAGTCCTAGTGGTTCTAAACATCTTCCACTTACGGTTGATGGAGGCCACTGTGCTCATTGGAACTTTCAAAGCAGCAGAAATTTTTCTGTAACCTTCCCCAGCCTTGTGCCTGGAGACATTGAGACCTTTGTCTTCATGCTTGGTTTGTGCTTGGACATGCACTGTCAACCCTGGAACCTTATATAGACAGGTGTATGCCTTTTCAAATCATGTCCAATCAACTGAATTTACCACAGGTGAACTCCAATTAAGCTGCCGAAACATCTCAAAAATGATCAGTGGAAACAGAATGTACCTGAGCTCAATTTAGAGCTTCACGGCAAAGGCTGTGAATACTTACGTACATGTGATTTTTCAGGTTTTATATTTTTAATAAATTTGCATCAATTTCATAAAATCTTTTTTCACATTGTCATTATAGGGTATTGTGTGTAGAATTTTGTGGAAATAAGTGAATTTAATCGATTTTGGAATAAGGCTGTAACATAAAAAAATGAAAAAAAGTGAAGCGCTATGAATACTTTCCTGATGCACTGTATACAAGTATAAAGAAAAATTGCTCAATATTAAGAATCTAGCCTATGCAGATCGCTGGAGAACTACACATCTGCCACCACATGAACTACAATTTCTATAATGCTTTGCGCCAATCAACACCCGCTACAGCTGACAATAAATTGGACACTCACTCACACACACACAGACACACAGACACACACACACACACACACACACACACACACACACACACACACACA
>CAIGQV010019589.1:91505-135051 GCA_903798115.1 Danio jaintianensis
ACACACACACACACACACACACACACACACACACACACACACACACAGGTAAACTCATTCTCGTTGATTACCAGGACTATAAACACAGCACACACACTTCTTGGCTGAGTTGAGTCTTGTTAGTCTGTAACTTTATGAAGCGTTTCCTTGTCTTTATCTTTTGTTTTTGTTTTCGCTGCTTGTCTTGACCATTTACCTGTTTTTGATTACGTATTTTGGATTACCTGCATGTTTATGTTTGTCCCCGTTTTGACCTTTGTCTGCCTGACCATTCTCTGTTTAATAAACTGCATGTGGATCCTCAACTTCATTGTCCAGCGTCCCTTCCATTACAGAAGACTCAGCCACAAATGGATCCAGCAGGAATACAGATTATGCATCCCCGCCAGGAACCCCGATCAATTGAGAAATATTTGGAGGAATTTGTGCAGGTAGCAAACTTAACTGCTATGAATGATTTATGTTTAAATATCTTTTTTTCTGGGGTGGGCTGTCCAAACCACTATATTCCAACATGCCGCAGCATGAACCCCACTGGACTTTGTAGCAATATACAGATTTGGCACTGAAACTGTCGGGCTCTGTATTTACTGTGGGTTGTAGAGGAAGAAACCCATAAATGTTTTTTTTTTTTGGGGGGTGCAAAAAACATCAAGACCCGCTGACGACGATGCTTGCTGCACACTTCACCACCACAATTATGCTGACATCACCCACACAGTCATCACTGCCAGATCCTCCATCACTGCCAGAGCTGCCAGATCCCCCGAATGGCGGGTGCCAGATCCTCCCGAATCCCTCGAATGGCAGGTTTCAAATCCTCCTGAATTCTCCAAATGGCGGGTGCCAGATACTTTCAAATCTCTCAAATGGCCAGAGCTGCCACCTGAGTCCCACAAATGGCTACCAGAGGTGCCACCAGAGTCCCACAAATGGCTGCCAGAGCCATTTGACTTCCAAGTGCCCCCAGAAACGTATGACTTCCCCGTGCCACCAGAGCTGTGTAACTATCCAGTGCTGCCAGAGCCATGTGACTGTCCATTGCCGCCAGAGTCGTGTGACCCTCCAGTGCTGCCAGAGCCATGTGACTCTCTAGTACTTCCGGACCCAGAGCCTCCTAACCCACTGGGGTTGTCTGAACCACCAGTGCCTCCTGAAGCTGAGCCTCCTGACCCAGTAGGGTTGTCTAAACCACCAGTACCTCTTGAACCTGAACCTCCTGACCCACTGGAGTTGTCTGAATCACCAGTGCCTTCTGATCCTAAGCCTTCTTCCCCACTGGGGTTGTCTGAACTGCCAGTGCCTGCTAAATCAGAGTTCCATGGTCCAGGCCCCCCACACCTCCGTGCTCCAGGCCCTCAACAGCTGCATGGACCTGGTCCTCCATCCCTCTCCCTGTTCTGCCTCTGCTCCACTTCCCTCCTCGGCTGTATTTGGAGTATCTGGGATTCGCTCCTAGAGAGAGGGCTCTGTCACAATCACCAGCAATCTAGCCTATGCAGATCTCTGGAGAACAACATATCTGCCACCACAAAGAACTACAACTACCATTTTGATTTGTGCCAATCAAAATAATCCAGACTCTCTCATACCCACACACACTGGTAAACTCATTCTCACTGATTACTAGGACTATAAACAGCACACACACACACAATCCTCAACTCCGTTGTCCAGCGTCCGTTACAGCAACATCATAAAAAGAATATTTTGAATAAAAAAATAAAATAACATATCCAAAATAAACAAATGTTACAAAATGTAATTGCACAAATATGACGAAACACTTTTAACTTTGCTGTAGTGATCAGCAGTAAAGTCAGGAACTTGTGGAAATTCAGTTGTGGAAATAATTTCCAATATGAACAAATGCTGCAGCCAGTTAAAGTAACACTTAAGCTCTGGCCCTTTTGTTTAAGCTCATCAGTAAGAGTGGCAATGGATATGGTGAAGAACCATCTGTCCTTTGTTCTTCTAAAGGACAAAGGTGTTAAGAGGCCAAGACATGCAAAATGGGTTCTTGACCTAATCAACATTTACCTTCTAATCTACATAGTCTCACGGAGAGACAGATGGATTACAATTTTTCCATCTAACAAATTGACATAAAATGAAATATTTTACTTCATATACCTTTAGTTTAAAATAATCATGTATACATTTAATATGCACTGTTTGAAATACTCCACTGTATGAAACTTTGCTTATTAATGTTTGTATATGAATACAATTCATATATTCATATTCATATATTCATCAATATTCATATATTGTATTCATATACAATTAATATACAAACAAATCTTTTCAATCCCGCCTTCCAGAGAAAGGATAAAACATTCTCTCAAAGAAGTTGAAGGTGTGAGTGGGGATACATGTGTGGTGGTGATACACAAGGTAGTAGTGGTGGTACACAATTTATGTGGTTTTCAATTCAAGTGTTACACCACTGAATGTCTGCAAGATGAAACAAAAGGATTCTCTGCAGTCCCAGGCTATCTGAATTGGTCAAAGACCTCAGCACTTTGCTGTGTGTTCCAGCAATGATTTTCATGGTGATTGGATTTACAGTGCTTTTTCCAAGGCGTCTGAAACCATTGCTTCAGGACTACCACCTCCAGAAATTTGCGTGTCCCGGATTTCCAGGATCTCTACCTTCAAGAATAAAGATGTCGGCGTGTCCCCGACATCAGAACCACCACCTCCAGAAATCTCCAGTTCTGCGTGTTCCAGAATCTCCAGATTTCTTTTCTCAAAGACACACACATACTTCCTTGCAGGTACAATTCAATTCAATTCAATTCAATTCATCTTTATTTCTATAGCGCTTTTACAATGTAGATTGTGTCAAAGCAGCTTCACATAGAAGAGTGCAGTGAATTGAAACAGTGTCAGTCCAGTTTTCTGAGTTTAAGTTCAGTTTAGTTCAGTTCAGTGTGGTTTAATTTTCACTGCTTAAAGTCCAAACACTGAAGAACAAATCCATCGTTGCGCAGCTCTAAAGGTCCCGAACCATGCAAGCCAGTGGCGACAGCGGCGAGGAACGAACTTCACCAATTTGCGAAAGTGAAGGAAAAAAAACCTCGAAAGAAACCAGGCTCAGTTGGGCACGACCATTTCTCCTATGGCCAAACGTCTTGTGCAGAGCTGCAGTCTAGGCGCCGGAGGCTGGAGAACGCTGGACGTCCATCTTGGAGAAGCTGCAGATGGGAGAGGTCCCCGGCTGGTGTACAGGCTGGCCCTTCAGGATAATTCGAAGACTCATCTGTCACTGGGGTCTTACAGGAATCAGACTCATACTCTCCACTCCTCCATGACCACCACAGCAGCTGCTCAGAATACGGCCTGGTCCAGGATTATGGAAACCTCTGGAATAAAAAAAAGACTAACATAAGCGCAGATGCCGTTCAAATTATAATGTCTTTTGGGAAGTGTTCCCGGCTCCGGTTGCCCTAAATAATGCAGACTAACAATCCTTTTAAGGATTTGTATTTCAAAAGCATTTGTGTTTTATGTGTATGCTAATGCAAAGAGATGTGTCTTTAATCTAGTTTTAAACTGACAGAGTGTGTCTGCTTCCCGAACTGTGCTGGGAAGGCTGTTTAGGTGCCAGATATGAGAAAGATCTACCGCCTACAGTTGATTTTGATATTCTGGGTATAATCAATTGTCCAGAATTAATTGAGCGTAGTGGACGTGAGGGGTTATAATACACCAGGAGCTCCCTCAAATACTGGGGAGCTAAGCCGTTCAGGGCTTTGTAGGTAGTCAATAAAATTTTAAAATTTATACGATATTTAATAGGGAGCCAGTGCAATGATGAAAGAACTGGAGTAATATGATCATATTTCTTTGTCCTAGAAAGCACTCCAGCAGCTGCATTTTGAACTAGCTGTAGTTTGTTAATTAGACCAATAAGGCAACCACCTAATAACGCATTACAATAGTCTAACCGAGAGGTCATGAAAGCATGAATAAGCTTTTCCGCATCATACATTGATAGCATATGTCGAAGTTTGGCAACATTTTTAAGATGAAAAAATGCAGTTTTACAGATGCTTGAAATCTGGCCTTCAAACAGCATGTTGCTATCAAAAATCACCCCTAATTTTTTGACTGAAGATGAGGACTGAACTAAGAATCCATCAAGGGTTAGACAGTGTTCTAGGTTTTTTCGTGTGAGGTTTTTGGGTCCAGTAAGCAAGACCTCAGTTTTATCTGAATTTAGTAATAAAAAATTATTAGTCATCTAATTTTTATATCAGCTATACAGTCTGTTAATTTAGTAAATTCATACATATTATCAGGTTGAGAGGAGATATAAAGTTGTGTATCATCAGCATAACAGTGGAAGCTAACTCCATGCTTTTTAATGATATCGCCTAGCGGTAGCATATATAGTGTGAAAAATAAGGGACCAAGGTCTGAGCCTTGTGGTACCCCACATTGTACTTTTGATCGATATGATGCTTCTTCATTGACTGATACAAATTGATAACGTTCAGATAGATAAGACCTGAACCAGGCCAATACAGTTCCTGTGATACCAACATAATTTTCAAGCCTATCAAGGAGAATATTATGATCGATTGTATCAAATGCAGCACTGAGGTCCAATAACACTAAGAGAGAAATACAACCACGATCGGACGACAGAAGGAGGTCATTTGTAACTCTTAGGAGTGCTGTTTCTGTGCTATGCAATGCTCTAAATCCAGATTGAATTTTTTCATAAATATTGTTTCTATGCAGGAAGGAACATAGTTGAGCAGATACGACTTTTTCTAGTATCTTTGATAGAAAAGGCAGGTTTGAGATGGGCCTATAATTTACTAGTTCTTTGGGATCAAGCTGTGTTTTTTTAATAAGAGGCTTAATGATTGTGAATAGAAAACAGCCAGGATCTTTTAAGATCCATGTCAGGAGTAAACCATTACTGTAAATTTGTTTTTTTTTAGCCGCAGTGAAACCAGACATTAACAGTCTTTTCTCAACTAATGTAAAGTTATAAAGAGAATCATCATTCAACAACATAAGGCAGGGATCAAGATCAAGGTGCAATTTTGTGATATTTTTAAGTACTTGAACTACATGTTTCCAGAATTTGAATATGACCAAACAGTCCCAAAACATACGCAAAAAAGTACTTTTAGAATTATTGCTACACAGACTGCAGTTCAGATTTGGTAAAAGTTTCATAAGATATCGTTTGTATGAGGTACAATACATTTTGTGTGCAGTTTTAAAATGGATAAGATTGTGCGAGGGGATTTTGGAGGTAAGGCAGATATTTGACCAAACTGTGTCCCAATCGGGACTGTAACCCAGCCAGGAGAGTTCTCTGTTTCATACAGCTAATATCTTCAGGGGTTTGTATGAACATTCAAGTAGCTGTTTATATATCAAGGACACTGTACCCTGAAGACTCCCAGTATATTTAATCCACTTTAACAATGGGTGATCATCTAAGCATGAGTCCCATGGCACTTCGTATGCTTTCATTGCTGACCTTAACTTCAAATACATAAAAAAGGAGGTACCTGGCAAGGAATAATCTGTCTGGATGTCCTAAAAAGTGCGCACCTTTGTATGTACACCTTTTGAGGACCAGGAAGGGTAATTAAAAGGTTGGTTACCAGATAATGATGATGATGATGATTCAATACTCCTCCAAGGTACTTTGGAGTTGGTGTCCATCTAGATGTGCATGGCCCTATTTTGAAAAGTGAGATAATCGTGCCATAAATTAGGGAGAGCAAGACCGCCATGCAGTTTTGCTCGCTGCAAAACTGAAAAACTGACCTGGGACGTTTGCCACCCCAAATGAATTTGGAGAATTTAGGTGGGGGAGAACATGGAAGCATGGAAAATAAAAAATTTACTCTAGGTTAATTTTAATCACACTGATTCTGGCTTGCATTGACATTTTTAGACTGTCCCACCTCTGTACATCGTGCTTAATTTTCTGACTAAGTTCATAAAAATTAGTTTGAATAACCCTTGACAGAGAGTCAGAGATTTTAATACAAAGATAGGTACAAGAATTAGCAACGGTAAGACCATTAGGAAGAGGGGTTGCTTTAGTTATAGTGTTCAATGCCATTAAGGATGATTTATCCCAATTAATTTTATATCCAGACATGGTGCTAAAGAAATTTAATAATCGTAAAACCTCTGGTAAAGAAGTACTTACGTCTGAAAGATAAAGCATAATGTCGTCAGCATACAGTGATATGTGATTGTGGGAGTTATTAATAGTTAAAGGTATTATGGTTTGGCTTTGTCTGAGGGCTTGTGCAAGAGGTTCTAATAAGAGTGCAAATAAAAGTGGCGATAAATGGCAACTTTGTCGACAACCCCTTTTTGACTTGAAAAGGCTGTGATTGACAGGAAACTGTTATCACAGAGCCAGTAGGACATTTATATAATAGTTGTACAATATTAAGAAACAAATCGCTCTAGAACAGCCCATAGAAAGTCCCATTCAAGTCTATCAAAGACTTTGAAAGCTTTGAGAGGAAAAAATGGCAGAGGTAACGTTACTGCTATGGGCATAGTCAATAAGGTGCAGCAGCCGGCACATGTTATCTGATGCTAGGCGACCCCTTAAAAAGCCAGTCTGGTCATAGTGGATCATATTATCAATATATGGTTCTAGTCGCGAAACCAGTACTTTAGCTAAGATCTTAAGATCTGATGATATCAAAGATATTGGCCGATAATTTGAGCAACTTAGCAGATCGTTATCCTTTTTAAGCAACAGGGTGATAAGGGCTACATTTTGATCTCTATGAAGTGTACCACAATCAATGGCATAATTCATGGATTTCAAAATTAGAGGACCCACAATGTCCCAGATAACTACATAAAGCTCCGGTGGAATTCCATCTGGGCCAGGTGATTTACCTTTTTGTAACATTTTAGCTGCATTGTGGAGTTCCTCCAGTGTTAGGGGTGCATCTAGGGATTTTTGGGCTGATACTGGTAAAACAGGAAGATTCAGACCACTAAGAAAATTACAACATTTTTCTCTGTCAAGGGAAACCTCAGATGAATATAATGTATGATTAAATAATTTAAACTCGTTAATGACCTTTGGATCTGTAGTAATTTCACCAGAGCTAGTTCTGATTGTGTTAATGCTGGCTTAAGATTCACCCTCTTTGAGTTTTAATACATTAAAATAATATTTTTGCTTTGTTCTGTAAATAATAAATTTGGCTTTAGATATATAGAGGTATGCTCTGCTTTTAATAAAGAGAGCTCCTGATTTAGCTTATCAGAAAAAGCACACGCCAATTGGCATTCTAGCTCATGAATTTTATTTTCCAGCTCCTCAAACTGCTTATTCCTAGAGGCCTTGGCCTTTGAGAAATATGAGATACAGTAACCCCTTAAGAAACATTTAGTAACTTCCCACAATATCTGTGGGTTACAACAGTGGGAGTTAAGCTCCAAAAAAATAGTTCTTGCCTGAGTTGGTCCAAGAAAAGGGTGTCATACAATAGTGTATTATTAAAGCGCCATCTACTGGATTTATAGAATTTGGAACCTATAGAGATGTTACAAATGACTGGTGAATGATCCGAAATCAGGATGGGGAGAATGTCAATAGTATTGATATGTTAAACCAAAGAGGGATCAACCAAGATGTAATCGATCCTAGAAAATTAATTGTGGCGAGAGGAATAAAATGTGTATACTTTGGCATTACCATTTTTAATATGCCATGGGTCAGCTAGATTGAGTTCTGCAATTAAATTAAGAACTATTGAAGACGATGTTGCCGCTGTTGGAGAGGTGCGGTCTAACTCTGGATGAACGCAAGCATTGAAATCTGCACCAAGAATAATTTGATAATCATTGAGATGAATCAAGGTTTTAGAGATATTATCCACAAATTGTTGATCACTTACATTGGGTGCATATACAGATGATGAGAGAATTTTGGAATGATTAATTCTAAAAGCTGCATATACAAACCGGCCACATCCATCTGTCCCCACAGATAAATTTAGTGACCTCTTGTGTAAAATTAAGACACCTTTAGATTTATTTGTCACGGTCAGTGGGTGGGGAAAGGAGCGAGGACTTGCAGAAACTAAAAATGGGTTTATTAATGACAAAAAAAAAAAAGGAAAACAACAACCCGAGGGGGAAAACATTAACAAAACACACAAGCAAACAAACAAACTTGACTGGGCTGGCTGGTAGGGATCAGGACTGGAAAACATGACAGGACAGGGCTATAAACAACGACGAACTGGCACAGGACAGCAGACATGAGGAGAATATAAGCAGAAATAATTAACAAACAGACAGGTGAACAGGATAAACTAATAATGGGTTAACAAGGAGGGTGGGACTAGACAATAGACGGGAGGGCACATGACACAAGGAAACAACACAAGCCATTTGCTCACATGAAACGAGACTAGAACATGCAGCCAATGAGAGAACTCATTAACCGCATGTTCACGAGACAAAGCAGGCAGCGCATGTAAACATGTACCACGTGCTAAACACAACACCAACAGAAGACTGAACGCAAGACATGACACGATAAATGAAAAACACTCACTGTGCACTCACACATGCAACGTGCATGTTTCATCCCAGCGCCAACCGAAACCAACTAGATGGAGACGCTGCAGACAGAACGAACATAAACACTAGGACAAAAGCGCGCGTCGCAAACATGCCCAGACCTCGCGCGCCCACATCAAGCGGGAGTGCGCATGGCCTGAGCGCGGTCACGACGGCACTTACACAGAGACACAATGAGTGCTCGACCCGAGAAAACTCGAGCCGAGCACAACATACAGGACAAGACAAAACTAGTGTTTGGACTATGCCACCAAAACAAAAATTTACAAGACTGGAGTGGCAGAACCCTGACATTATTAAGAGCACATGAGCATGCCAATATCTTATCATTTTTATTTTGGAAGCGGTGGACGTCTTCTTTCTTTAAGTGGGTTTCTTGAAGCAGCGCAATAGTTATATCTTTCCGTCGCAAAAATTCCGGACAGCGAGTACGCTTTATCTGAGAATTTATCCCCCCACATTCCAACATAAAATATTCAGATTAGACATAATACATAAAGGAAGAGAAGTAAACGAAACGCAGGAAAGCCCAGACCTCAAAAACGATTCAAAGAAAAGTATATATTGTTGTCAGTTGCTGCTGTGAACAGAACAAAAGTGAACAAAAACCAAACTGTGTACTCTGCGAGCCGCGAGGATATTACAATCCCTCTGGCTAGCGAAAAAAGGGTGTTTACAAGAGCCGTGACTGCTCAAACACGGTGTAAAACCAACCACTACTAATCAGAAATTATATAACTTAAATAGAGAAGGATTTATTATTACGTGAAGTATCTTAAGGGTAAAAAATGTATTGCAGATTCCTTCATAAATCATTCACCTGACCTACCTCATTATTCAAGGATGTCGTAAATATTCTGTAGCCAAAAGGGATTTAAAGCAAATTATAAATGTGAGAAATATGTGGATTACAGAAACGCGCCGTACATTCAGTGTGTAGTTTGTCTGTACCGGACTGCTCCATGTCCATTTCACCACAAAAGTCCGGTTGAGGAGGCAGTCCCGCAGATGATATAGCAATACCGTTCCCGGGCAGTGCTGACTGAAGATACTGCTCGGCATCCTAGTCCCTTCATTAATCAGGGGTCGCCACAGCGGAATGAACCGCCAACTTATCCAGCATATGTTTTACGTAGCGGATGCCCTTCCAGCTGCAACCCATCACTGGGAAACATCCATACACACTCATTCACACACATACACTACAGACAATTTAGCTTACCCTATTCACCTATACCACATGTTTTTGGAATTGTGGGGGAAACCGGAGCACCCGGAGGAAACCCACGCGAACACGGGGAGAACATGCAAACTCCACACAGAAATGCCAACTGACCCAGCCGGGTCTCAAACCAGTGACCTTCTTGCTGTGAGGCGATTGCTACCCACTGAGCCACCGTGCTGCCAGTCAGGCTAATAATTAAAATAAATCACTGACTTCTGCTGTCCTCATTAGATTCAAAAACACTGATTTCTTTACAATTTACTTTTCTGCTGGAGATACTGTTGTCCTAAAAAAAAAAAAAAAAAAAAAATCTTTGTAGGAATATCATAGGAACAGTATTACAGAAAATTTTGGCGGTTTTAAAACCTTGACTTTTCCAAACCGTGGTATACCTTGAAAACGGTTATCGTCCCATGCCTAGCGCGCGCACATACACACGCACACACACAGTGAACTCCTGGAGACACGTACACCCATTATTGTCATTATCATCATCACCATCACCATCATGTTTAAGCTGTCCGGAAAAAAACGGAAGCTGTTGCTGAATGAAAGTAAAACTGTTGAAAAATTAAAAACCATAAATGACATGATTACATAATTATTTTTTTTTAAAGTTCAATTTGTGGAAAGGAGTTCGATTCTCATGTGAAACTGTACAGGGGAGAAGCCAGTCAGTTTATAGCTAAATATTTAGCAGTGTTTGCATGTCCTTTATGGCATAATTCATTAAAATAAATGGAAAAAAAACATTCATTACAAGATGATTTAAAAAAGCACCTGACTTGTTTTATATTTTGGGATTTTGTTCAGTTGAATAAAATATTTTCCATTCATGCATTTCATCATTGAAGATTTCTTAAAAATACTGTAAAAATCTCATCTTGTCTCGTTCTCGTGAACCCAATCTCGTGTCTCGTCTCCTGGAATAAGCGTCTCGTCACACCCCTACTATTTACGTATGTTTTGTTGTAAATAAAAATCTAAAATAAAAAAATAAATTAAAATCTCCATTATCGATGCTGTAAAAGGTCCCTTGAAATAAAAAAAAAGTCACATCGATCTTTTGCCAGAAGATTTCAGTGTCTGAACAACACTTCCGTGCATATAACCCATTCGTAACACAACAAAATCTACATCAACTTTGCGTGACTACATTTTAAAACATAACATTACCTGTCTAAAAGAAATACTTCAGCGATAGTGTGTCATCCTTCCTCCAGCGTGCAAAAGTAACTCCAATATTGATTCAGGATTTGATTTTACCACGACTGTGATTGTCTCGTGTGCACATGAACACGCGGCGAGCATGCAGGATCTGCCTAAGTTGCGCCGTTGTACAAATCTACATTTGCTGACAGTTTGGGCCACTTGTCGGCCCGACAATATTTAATTGGATGGACATTTTTTTGTTTTATGCGTTACCCAGTATATAAAAATACATATAAATATATTTAGATCATTTACTTTAATCATTACTATTGGAATGTGAAGAGACTTTTGACCAGCACAACAAAAAATGTGTCTGAAGACAATCACCTACTACACCTTTAAGAAACTGTATTAATGCAGACTGGCCGGAATGTCTCAACAGTGGCCAACCCAGCGATGTTCACTTCTCTGCAGAGATTAAATACACAAGAACAAGCTATTTAAGATATCTAGGATTACCAAGAAGTGATTGTTTGATCAGGGATGGGGCTAAAACAGCACGAAAGCGGAACTCGGTTCCGAACATAAACTTAACTCTGCTTAATCAAAGAGCTTAGAATCACCTCTAAACTCTAAAAGAGGGGTCATTTTTTCAGAATGGAAAAGATATATGGTGCAAAATGAAGCCAACTTGTTCATTCCATGCCTAGAAGTCTTGGTGCTTAAAAATTGCGGAGGCTATACAAACTAGATAAAGTAGTTTTTGATGTGGGGTATACTCATTTTTGCATCAACCTAATTTGAGTAAAACTAAAAAAAAATAAAAGTAATTTAAGTTACTTTGTTAACCTTACTTTCATGTCATAAGTTAAACAGTTATTATATTAAACTTAGTCTTGTCAACATTTTGGAAATTGTTTTCTTTTCATTGAGATGTTTAAAATGTTGCTTTTCAATGGGGGGTGTATGAATATATAATATTTTAACTCATATTTAACATAATTTATATAAATTATTTAACTTTAAATTTTAAAGGGGTGGTCCACTACAATATCATATTTTAAACTTCAGTTGATGTGTAATGTTGCTGTGTGGACATAAACAACATCTCTGAATGTAAGATGCTCAAAGTTTAATGCAAAGGGAGACATTGGCTTTTACAGAGTTAGCTTAGGAAAGCCTATAACGAACGAAATTGGGGACTACAACAAAATACATCCGGGCTAATGAGATCACAAACGTTCCAGGTTATGCGCATTCACTGCGCATACACCTCGCGCAGCAAAGGGGCGTGGCCACAGACGTTACTAATGAATGCCATCCAAACGCTGCTATTTCCATGGATCTTGTTCTGTTTCACTATTTGGCCTTCCAAGGGATGTGACACAAAGAGAAAAGTGGTTAAAATTCATTTTTAATTATGTTCTAGAATATTACAAAAAAAATACAGCTCTCTGCGCAAAGCATTTTACAAAGGACAGCTTCCACAATTGGTCGCAGTTAAGTGCTGGATTCACAACACATTAGGTTAGCTGACTAATCAGAGCCCTTTGAGGGCGGGCCTTATAGGAGGAACCAGGAAATATGATGGTCCAGTAGCTGTATAAAATAAAGGTAAGATATGTGAACAAATAATGTGATTTTTTTTTTTTACAAATGAATCACGAACACACATTGTTTTGCACCCCATAAACACAATCAAACCTAAAAAAAAACACTGTGGACCACCCCTTTAATTCATTCTGTCTAATGTTAGTTATCCATGCTGTTGTTCTATTGGAATTTTCATTGCAAAATGGCCACCGTGTAACACTAGCGGCATCTAGTGGCTGTTCATAGATATACTAGATGACGCCTGGCCTATTGTTGTCTATTGGAAGGAATGCGTCAATAGAGCCGCCATTTTAGTACAGGGTAGCGCTCCTTTGAAATGAATGCAGGACCAAGGTGCAGTGGAGGACTGTGGCCATCCAGAGCCAGAGATATACACTTATATACATATATCTATGATCGGGAATTTTCCCCCGTGGTCAGTACGCAAAAAAAATAAAAAATAATTCATTACGAAAATTATAATTTTACATCACTTTTCTACATCGATGGATACATTTTCTACATCGATCTGATTAGCTAACCTCCCTGTTAAATTTGATCTAATCCGTGTCCTGAAACACGTCCCCTCTCCTGCTTTCACTTCTCATTCTGACGGAGGGAGTGATTCGTTTGTGAATGAATCCTCGTTATGAACGACTCGTTCACTTAGCCAACAATAATACAAGTTTTTGGCACTGCGGCGTCTTGTTGTCATATTTCTTTTTTATTGTTTGCTGATTTTATTCAACAAAACTAGCATAAGCCTAGAATTCAGTGCAAGTTGATGCTACTTTGCCTTATGATCAGTGCAGTAAGAGACTGTATTATCATCAATAACGTTACTTGTTGAGCACAAAAGTTTGTAACATGTAAAAAACGAAATCGTACCTATGAAATGTTCTGCCTTTGTGCTTTGTTTGCTCGTTACTACACCCGTAAGCAGCGCTAAAGTCCAGCATCTTCACATTGGCACACTGTCTCGACTAGGGCGGTTGAATGATGTTTGTCCTGGGAGCCCTGTACAAATATGGCGGCGCTATTGACGCATGCTGAGGGTCCGTATGCGATATCTAGTGTATATATCTATTGTGGCTGTTTACCAAATAGCAACAGAGTGTCGCCTCTTGGTGATTCTATGCTCTTTAGCTTAGTGCTTAACGATACCACTAAAACAGCGTGCACGCGCTTCATTTACGCTGCGGCTGCTGTCGGGAAGCTCGTCTTCATATAACAGAGTTGTCTTATTGTTGTTAACACTTGAATTAACATTGACGAGCAAATAAAGGGATATTGTAACTTAATTCGTATAAAAAAACCGAGCAAAATCAACCCAACGCTAACAAACTGAGATATCTGTACTAACATTACCAGCATAGTATTTATCCAAATCAGGCACATTTCAAGTACAGATACTTACCATTATTCAACATAGGGCTTTTCTAACAAATAGAAACATTACCCGATGATACAAAATATCTCTGTAACGTTAATATGATTTAATGTGTAATAACGTACCTGAATGTATGAAGGGCTGAAATGGTGAACCTCTCCTTTTGAAAAATTAACCATCACTCAAGGCTGGCCAGTCCACCAATAGGAACGCAAGGCGAAACTCATATACGCCACCAGGGGGCATTTTAACCATTATTTGATCAGATTAACTGATCAGTCTCTGAAGAAAACTGGTTATTATTTTTCCACAAAATGATTAGGCAAATATATTATGTATACATATATAACAGTAATATATACCCCAATAAAGGTAAAAAAAATAACCCAACAAAGCACCACATATTTTAAAATAAATAACTCAAAGTTTTATGCTAATTTACAAACTTGCATGAAAAAACTAATCATACGTTGATTCATTAAAAAAAAAGAAGAAAAAATAAATAAAAATTTTTTAGAATAATAATATTATTATATTTCTTTTTATTGGTGCTGGTGCTATATAGCACCTTAATCACCTCAAAGAACCAGTGAAGAACCTTCATGGTGCTTTAAAGGTTCTTTTCACAGTAGAAGTGTTATATAGCACCTCAACCATCTCAAAGAACCACTGAAGAACTTTTTTGTTTTTTAGAGTGAAGAGCAAAAAAGCAATCAGTATTTCTTTCGCTCTATTCAATCGATTTTGCTATAGAGCGTATGAATACACCTTCATTTTTGAATAATTTTTTTCAATTTTCATTTGACAGATGCTATATTCTATCTCATCTTCTTTACTAAGATTATTTTTCTGCATTAACACACCTAATCTATGAATAATTCGAAATTCTTCATTATTTTTTTCATTTTTAATTTGTTTGCTCCTGTTTACGGCAAAGTCTCTAACTTTAAATTTGAAAAGCTCCCAGCTAGAGCAAGGGTCTTTTCCTATATTACTTATAATATGCTTAGCCAGCTGAGATACATAATCATTAAAAGGGGTGTCTTCCAATAAACAATTATTAAATTTCTAGTAACCTCTCGTATTGTTTGGCATTCTATTTTGTTTAAGGTCCAGATAAATTAACGTGATCAGTAAATGGAGAAAAGCGATGATTAACAGAAAAAACATCTTTCAAAACAGCATGGGAAACTAGAAAAAGATAAATTCTGGCCTTAAGTAATCCAGATTTGTTGGACCAAGTAAAGCCATTCCTGTCATTATTGAAAAAAATGCCATACATCTACAACTGAAATATTTTCACATAACCATAAACTAATGTTATCAGCGTTAGTTGTTCTTCTTGAAGGAAATCTGTCTTGTAAGTCATCTGGAGTTTCATTAAAATCATCAATAATAACATTAGCATTAATATTACGCCTCTGAATATTAATAAGTTTAGCACCCAATTGTTTGAACATACGTAGATACATTGCCGCTTCTTGTGTTGTGTCCATAAACATTACACAAAATGAAAATCACATTTTCGATTTTACAAACTAAGAAGATCCATCTACCCTCGTCAGATATAAGGGATTCTAAAACGTCACCTCTAAACTTGTGCGTCAAAATTAAAGTACCAGCTGAACGGTTAGAACCATGACTCCCCACAAATTTCCCCACCTTTTTATCTGAATGGCTTTCGTGAACAAAAATTTTTATCTGCAAAGGAACAGAAAACAAACAAAACAATTCAATGCAGTGCAACAAAAAAACAGCAAAACCACGGGCAACAATAAGAGTTCTTTGGCTAAGAAGCTGACTAAACTCCTTTGAACAGGGTAGAAGGTGATTAATCGGTGATGTTTCCATGGTATCGAGAAGAACAAAAAAAATAAACTGCATTATGAAAAATAAGGGGAAAGTATCAAGTATCACAAGCTTCGTAATATTTCAATTTACAGTTTATGAGGCTTCAATCTTCTGACCATCAATGAACGCAAAGGGACCAGAGAAGGATTCCTTCTTATCCTCTCTTGCTTTTTTGACTATTGGCCATAACTTTGTACGCGCAGCAGCATCTGCAGGAATCAATGCTTCTGAAATGCATAGGCGAGATTCTTTCAAGAATGTGTTGCCCTTCGCAGCCTTCCAGACGTTGTCTCGGATTGATCTTGTACACTCTTAGAAAAAAAGGTACACGGTGGTACAAATAATGTTCCTTAAGGAACAGTTTTGTACCTTTGTAAAAGTAGTACCTTATATGGTACAGAAAAGACCTCTTATGATACTGCTCTGTACCTTTTATGGTACAATTGAAATGAAGGTACACAATTGTTCTCATAAAAAGGTACATAAACGTTGGACAACTCCTTCTTTATTACAATATCTATGAAAATAAATATTACTGGAAAGGCAAAGTGATTTTATGAATAATTTCCATATTAAAACATGAATCATCATTTAAAAGCATATGTTTAAAGAAACTCGTAAACATTAATTCTTAAGTTCTATAATACAAAACAACTGGTAAAACAAAACTATAGGTATTGTAAACTAAACATTTAGGGCATTTTTAATAAACATTTGGTAAGCATTTTCTGATAAATACATTTTCATTATTGATATCCGCACCTTTTGGCGTTTGCTTTACACTACGCTAGTGAGCTGGCAAAAGTCCTGCATATGCAAAGTGTTCATGCAGACATTTTACTATTGTAAAACTAATCAAACATTGTGTATCTCGTTACAATACTTTTGCATTATTATATATCTATTTTAAAATTAAGTAAATTCAATTAACTTTACAATGGTATTGATTGAAAATTGGAGAACATTTTTGTGAAAAGTGTTGTGAAACGTTTAGCAAAAAATATTTTGATTTATGTTAAAGTATTTTTTTTTCTTTATTGTAAATGGAAAAGGTGCATTTACACAAAAATAAACTTTTTTTTAAAAACATTGTTTAAAAATTTATTTGATGTTTTATATTTACTGAAAATAAATTGACGCATTTTGGATATAGCAAAATGCCTTTAAATAGTTCTTGAAGGAACACATTTGACACTGTTAAGGTACAAAGTGTCTTGTCACTGTAGTGGTACCTTCATGGATCCGATTTGTACCTTTGATGAAGGTACAATATTGTATCTGCAGGTTTTAAAAACCAAAGGTACATTTTGGTTTCCCATGGTACAAATCATGTCCTTAAAGGTACAAACTGCAATGGTACAAATTTGTTTCTTTGTCTTAAGGTACAATTCTGTTCCATAAAAAGGTACTGCCCCAGTGACAAGGGTTTGTACCTTCTTTGGTACAACATTGTACCATTTTTTCTGAGAGTGTAGAGAACCTGATGATGATGCTTCGCTGACCTCCGTCCTGGTTACGTCTCCCGAAATGGTGCATAACATCTAATGCATCGCTAAGCTTGCCGCCAATGTCAGGTGCCACACGTTCCAGAATATTCAAAACAATAGAGCGTAGATTCTCTTTCTTGGTTTCGGAAACCCATGGCCCTTTAAACACCAGCGCTGACTGTATCTCTCAAGTTGCTTAATTCGAGATCTTACATCCTTGTCAGAAGACTGAAGCTCTGTAATGTCACTTGCAATTTTTCACATTTTTTCAGAGTGTTCCTTGACATCAGAAACAAGCTTATGCACTACCAAAGACAGATTGTCGACGGCTTTCGTTGTAGCATCAGCCGAATTCTCAATAGCGATTAATTTTTGTAAAGTAGCATCTTGTTTAACAGACAATGTTTGAATGGCATTCAAAATGTTGGTGAACTCCCCACTAGTTTCAGGCTTCTTCTTGGTTTTTTTAGATGGAGGTCTGGATGGAGGACTTTTAGATGGAGGACTTTTTGCTGGACTCGCAGGAAAGGGTGTCGCCAAACTAAGTTTCTCATCATCAAAGGTAGCAGAGTGATCAGCAAGTGCAGGCCGAGTTTAACCTCTGCGCCAACTTTGACACCCATGACTTTAGCTAAATCAAGTCTTTTCCTTCACATTTAAGAGAAAATTGGTAAAACAATGCAGGAACTATATTAAGAAGATACCAAAAACAAACAAAAAACAAAGATTAATGCTAACTGATTAATCACATTACTACCACTACCGCCAGAATGAAAATCACATGACTATCCACCATTATGCCATTTTGGCCCCCTCTGCATTGTATTTGCTCCTAGTCGAATCTGTGTGAGTGACATCATTTCCTCAGAGCATAGACATATAATAAAAACCTAGACGCCTCATGAGTGCGCTATAAACAGACGCAACTGAACGGAGGAGGTGCTGTTTTCTCGCATACAAAATACAATAACGGTTATATTTATGAACTTATTATAATTTTATGGTGTGAAAAACTCCAGTTACTTAAAAGGAAGCTGAAACATATCATTAATAATTTATGGTATAAAAAGAGCTGTATTATCAATAAATGTATCTCTTTTATCACAAGTAGTGCTGGAATCCTCTTTAATTTTAGTTTTGCTGTTTGTTTCCATGCACCTTGTGTAGTGTTAGAGTTGCTCCAGATCTTACCTCTTAAAGAGAGATTTGACAGTAAATAATAGCAAACAATAATGTACAGCAGTAGCCTATAAAAGTGAATAAAAACGTTAATAAAAAAGGAATGAATCACACATTATTATAATAGTACAATTTCTATACAATAATATAGAATAAAATACATTATATTTGAAAAGATTAATAATAGCAAATATAATATGAAATAGTATGTGCATACCTATGTATAAGACTATAATTATAGTATGAAAAATACTATATTAGTATTCATACTATAATTATAGTCTTTACTACTATTATAATATTATAATAGTAGTGGAATTACAACAAATTAAAATGATATAGGCAGATACTTATAGCAGAATAGAGACAATAGCAAAATATAGTGTAAAGCGAGTAATAATAACAACTACAATATGCAAGTAGCAGATTGTATAAAACTTCAAACCTCAGTTATTCAAGCACATGTGACATGTTTCTAAACAAATATACACAATATAAAAGAGTCCTTCAAGTTTTGTCATTGTACCAGTAGATGGCAGCAAAAGACCACTTATTACTGAGAGTCTATGGGTAAAACACTGTTATTGCATTTAAAATCAAGCTTAGTCCAATCTTACCATTCAACTTACAAGTTATTTTTTCCACTTATGAAATTATAATAATTACACTGAAAGGTGATTATTTTGTATATACATTTCAACAAAAGGTCTTGTTAACATTTGGTTACCTATTATTTGGTTCAAATATCTACATGACACGAAATTTTCCGTTTATTTTTTCTCTGTCAACATTATGTCCCCCGTGTTCGCATGGGTTTCCCCCACAAGTCCAAAGACATGCGCTATAGGTGAATTGGGTAAGCTAAAATTGTCCGTAGTGTATGTGTGTGTGAATGAGTGTGTATGAATGTTTCCCAGTGATGGGTTGCAGCTGGAAGGGCATCCGCTGCGTAAAACATATGCTGGATAAGTTGGCGGTTCATCCCGCTGTGGCGACCCCAGATTAATAAAGGGACAAAGCCGAAAAGAAAATGAATAAATTAATGAACATTATGTCCATTGTGGATGTGTTTTTGTGTCAGCCATAATTATCATAAATGTATATAGAGTGAAAAACACTGTATCTAAGTTACCATTTGTCCAATCAACTTGAAATTTGCCATCTTTCTCTAAGGTGGCATGACATGAAAAAAAAAATGGCCATCAGCCAATTAACACTGAGCAAACTTTCATTCGTCTTTGTGTGTGTGTGTGTGTGTGTGTGTGTTATGTATCGAAGATGTATTTTAGTTTTTGATTTAGTTTAAGCCATAAATTTTGGGTTGTCTTAGAACTGCATATTTTTTATAGCCTTGTCTTAAATCCTGTAAACTGCCTGAACCCTGCCAATAACCCTGTGGCTATATTAATAATAAGAATGGTTATATAATATGTTATATAATAAAATAGTAATATAATATATCAATCAATGTATCCGGTATTCAATCTAAACCCTTTTAAACAAAGCATTGTTGTGGAAAGTGTTTGGCAATGTGGTACATGCTTATTTTGTGGAAGACAGACATAACTAATAATAAGACTGAAAAAAGATGATTGATAATGCCAACCAAATGTTGATTTAATTGAGTTAATATGAGTTCACTAATGAAGAAAATGTATTTTTGAAAGCAACCTCACTGTTACAGCATTTTACATTAATCTATAATTTTCAAGTTTTCAGTACTAAAGCTTTGCAGGCAGGTTTCTTGAAATGACTTGGAGATGTTCTTCAGTGTTTCTGAATTACCTGATCTCTGCATGGAGCATCGGCTGCTATCAAACGCCTTTTGCAAACAAAAATCACACTGCATTATTACAATTAATAGCAAAAATGAGACCTATCTGTCACTCAAGTGGCCATGCCCTTAATTATGCAGACTTAATATAACTTAAACGAAACAGATGAGTTATAAAAAAAAAATCACCCACCTCACGGTTGTCATGAAGGGTAATATTAGGTATATGAACCAAAATCGTTCTTTGTACCAGGCTGTAAACATCTTTTTTTCTGAGTAAAGTTGGCCATTTTAACAATGGATCTCAATAGAAATGTACTCTATTATGGAGCCATAGATATACTAGATGTCGCCTGGCCTATTGTTGTCTATTGGAAGGAATGCGTCTATAGAGCCGCCATTTTAGTACAGGGTAGCGCTCCTTTGAAATGAATGCAGGACCAAGGTGCAGTGGAGGACTGTGGCCATCCAGAGCCAGAGATATACACATATAAACATATATCTATGATCGGGAATTTTCCCCCGTGGTCAGTACGCAAAAAAAAATGTAAAAAAAAATTCACGAAAAATTTTACGAAAATTATAATTTTACATCACTTTTCTACATCGATGGATAAGTGACCGCACGGGCATTGCCGATAAAGAGTGTGTTTGTGTGCATGGAAATGTATTATCCTCCCTCCCTGTTAAATTTGATCTAATCCGTGTCCTGAAGCACAGCTCCTCTCCTGCTTTCACTTCTCATTCTAATGGAGGGAGCGATTCGTTTGTGAATGAATCCCCGTTATGAACGACTCGTTCACTTAGCCGACAATAATACAAGTTTCTAGCACCACAGCGTCTTGTTGTCATATTTCGTTTACATTGTTTGCTTATTTTACTCAATAAAACTAGCATAAGCCTAGAATTCAGTGCAAGTTGATGCTACTTTGCCTTAAGATCAGTGCAGTAAGAGACAGTATTATCATCAATAATGTTACTTGTTAAGCACAAAAGTTTGTAACATGTAAAAAACGAAATCTTACCTATGAAATGTTCAGCCTTTGTGCTTTGTTTTCTTTGTTTGCTCGTTACTACACCCGTAAGCAGCACTAAAGTCCAGCATCTTCACATTGGCACACTGTCTTTACTAGTGCTGTTGAATGAAGTTTGTCCTGGGAGCCCTGTACAAATATGGCGGCGCTATTGACGCATGCTCAGGGTCCGTATGCAATATCTAGTGTATATATCTATGTTATGTAAACTGTAAACATTAGGCTTGTTTGAGATGCGCCTTGCCTTGACTGCAATGTAGACGAGAGCAGGTGCCTGCAGTAAGAAGAGGGCTCAAAAAATACATCAGAAGTCGGACACTTTCCGGTTCTCGCTGTTTTGCCGCCTGTAAACGTCACCAGAGATTGCGTTCGCGTTTTTTATCGCCTATGAATGACCTCATGAAAAATACTATGGTCGTTTATAGTAAATATTATTGTGTTTTTGAATATTTTTTTCAGTATTGGGTTATGTTTATAGTTGTTGTGATACCATCGCAACTATAAAATTTAAATAGGCTATAATATGGTTCAAAAACACTATAGCCTAGTATTGCTATAAATTACTATAGTATTTTTTAATGTGGGTGTGGATGCAATTGAAATATCACTGTTTTTACAAAAAGATGGTCACAATCACAGAAGATGAACCGCTCATTACTTAAAAGGGTGTACAGTATTAAGGGACATACAGTTGAAGACAAAATTATTAGCCCTCTTGTGAAGTAAAAAAAAAAAAGTATTGCATCAAATATGTAAAAGTGTTGTTTAACAGAGGTTTTTTTAATAGTTTTAAGAATGAATTTCTAATAACCGATTTCTCTAGTCTTTGCCATAATGACATAATATTATATTATATAATTTACATAATATTTTTGCAAGTTTTTTTTTTTTTTTTTGCAAGATAGTATTCAGCCTAAAATGCAATTTATGGAAAGCAAAAGCAAAGCAATTAATGCAAAAATGCAAAGCGCATACTTGTGGAGGCGTGACGCTTTACTAGTGACGTGGAGCCGATCCGCGAATCACAGCACATTATGTTAGCTGACCAATCAGAGTCTCTTTAGGGCGGGCCTTTCAGAGGAACGTAACGGTTACTAAAGTAACCCTCGTTCCTCGAGGGGGGGGAACGGAAATGCTACGTGGAAACTTCCACTATGGGGATTTCGTCAGAAAGCCAATCATTCTGAAGAGTAATTAAACGGGCCAATGAAATGCCAATGAGTTGGCGGTGTCAGCGTGTGCAGCTGGCAGCAATCATAATCAGCTTGTGAATAAGAATGCCGGCTGTGCCACAAACCCACACCTTTTCTAGCTGAAGAAGCCGAAATACAGCTGTCAGCTAAGGCGCAATCCCTGTGGCGAAGGAACTTCCACTATGGGGAAATCTATGGAAAACACCACAGTGATTGAACCTTACCACGTCGCTGGTGAGAGGTTTGCCAGGCTTCAGCGTGAGCGCACCATCATCACCAGAGACGCAGCCCACCAACGTGTCCCCTGGCCCTAACTTACCTACTTACCTGTGAAGCACTTAAAGGCTTATTTATATTTTTTGGGGAGTCGTAAAAAATACACCTAGTTAAGATTCTAGGAATTTTAAATTACGACAGTACGTTGGGAAGCGTGCAGTCCCGATAGGGAGGACGCTGCGGAGGCCACCTGCTGCCCAATGGGGAGACCTGGTGGCAGGAAGACATATGGACTAACCCTGAAAAGGGGGAGAACACATATGAAGGATGGTTAGCGGGGAGGGAAGACACGGGCCCGCCTAAGAGGGGGGAAGTACACCGTGGCTGAGTGAAGTATATGGGATCGCCAGTGGGGATCGCGCATAGCAGGCACCTATACCCAGAACGCGGGCTGACCAAGTGGGCATGCCAACTACGTAATGGGCCAGGCACCTGACTCCTCCGCTGAGTCAGATGCTGGGGGCCTCGGAGGAACTCTGTAGGGTTTGCCACTCAACTGAACAGAGTGAAAAAAGCGCACGTATCTCTGTGTTAGAGAGAAAGGCGCAGCAAGCGTGTTACAACACCAACCAAGTTTCCTCATTTACCGGAGTTAACTAGTACACGTGAGGAAACCGGTACCACTCGAAGATTATAAAATCTCGCAAATGTATTAGGTGTCGCCCAGCCCGCAGCTCTACAGATGTCTGTTAAAGAGGCGCCGCGTGCTAATGCCCAAGAGGAAGCGACGCTCCTAGTGGAGTGCGCTCTCACCCCCGGGGGACATGGCTTGCCCTGGCACTGATAAGCGAGGGAGATGGCATCCACTATCCAGTGGGCCAACCTCTGTTTGGATACGGCACTTCCCTTCTGCCGACCGCCGTAACAGACAAAGAGCTGCTCAGAGGATCTAAAGCTCTGAGTGCAGTCCACATAAAGTCGCAAAGCGCGAACGGGACACAGCAAGGAAAGGGCTGGGTCTGCCTCCTCCGTGGGCAGCGCCTGCAGGCTCACTACCTGGTCTCTAAAGGGAGTGGTAGGAACCTTGGGCACATAACCAGGCCGGGGTCTCAGGATCACGTGAGAGTAGTCTGGCCCGAATTCCAGGCACGAGTCACTGAACGAAAACGCCTCCAGATCCCCGACCCTCTTGATCGATGCCAACGCAACCAGCAGAGCTGTCTTTAAGGACAGAAATCTCAAGGATACTGAGTCGAGTGGTTCGAACGGATCTCCGCGTAGGCTAGTGAGCACTACAGAGAGATCCCAAGAGGGCATGAGAGGGGGGCGGGATGGATTTATTCGCCTCGCGCCTCTGAGGAACTGGATGATGAGGTTATGCCTTCCCACCGTGCCGCCATCCACCGCATCATGATGAGCGGAAATGGCAGCAACGTAAACCTTCAGTGTGGAGGGTGACAGCCTCCGCTCCAATCTATCCTGAAGAAAAGAAAGCACAACACTTATCTGGCAAGTCTGGGGGTCTTCTCGGAGAGAAGCACACCACTCAGTGAATAGACTCCACTTCAGGGCGTAGGCATGCCTCGTAGAGGGTGCTCTAGCCTGAGTGATGGTGTTAACCACCGCAGCCGGTAGGTCACCTAAGTCTGCCGCGCTCCGTCTATGGACCATACATGGAGGTTCCAGAGATCTGGACGCGGGTGCCAAATGGTGCCCTGTCCCTGAGAAAGAAGGTCCTTCCTCAAAGGGATCTGCCAGGGAGTGGCCGTAGCGAGGAGAGAGAGTTCTGAAATCCAGGTCCGGTTGGGCCAGAGGGGCGCAACTAGCAAGACCTGCTCCTCGTCCTCCCTGACCTTGCACAATAATTGTGCAAGTAGGCTCACTGGGGGGAACGCATATTTGCGCATGCCCCGAGGCCACCTGTGAGCCAGTGCGTCCGTACCGAGGGAGGCCTCGGTTAGGGAATAAAACCACTGGCAATGAGTGCTCTCGGAGGAAGCAAACAGGTCGACCTGGGCTTCTCCGAAGTGCGCCCATATCAGCTGGACAGAGTCGGGGTGGAGCCGCCATTCTCCCTGGCGTGGAAGCTGCCGTGAGAGCGCATCGGCTGCATGGTTGAGCTCGCTGGGGATGTGAATGGCACGCAACGATTTCAGTCGCGTATGACTCCAGAGGAGCAGACAGCGAGCGAGCTGAGACATGCGGCGAGAGCGAATACCCCCCATGCGGTTAATATATGCTACCGCCGCCGTGCTGTCCGTCCTGACCAGCACGTGTTTCCCCTCTAGCACCGGTAAAAAACGGGGCAGAGCGAGATACACTGCCAACAGCTCCAGGCAATTGATATGCCAATGCAACCGGGTTCCTTTCCACGGACCCGCAGCTGCATGCCCGCAACACATGGCTCCCCAGCCCGTACTGGAAGCATCTGTCGAAACGACAACATGCCTGGACACTTGTTCTAGAGGCACCCCAGCCTGTAGAAACAGAGGGTCCGTCCAAGGGCTGAAGGTGCGGCGACACAGCGGAGTGATTGTCACCCGGTGCGTGCCCGCTCGCCATGCGTGTCTGGGGACCCGATCGTGAAGCCAATGCTGAAGTGGTCTCCTATGGAGCAATCCGAGCGGCGTGACAGCGGCTGCAGATGCCATATGCCCCAGGAGCCTCTGAAAGAATTTCAGTGGGACCACAGTTTTCCTGTCAAACTCTTTCAGACAGGTCAGCATCAGCTCGGCGCGCTCTCGGGAGAGGCGCGCCGTCATGGTGATCGAATCCAGCTCCAACCCGAGAAAAGAGATGCTCTGCACGGGGGCGAGCTTGCTCTTTTCTCGGTTGACCCGAAACCCCAATAGGTCGAGGTGCCGGAGCACCCTGTCCCTGTGCGTAATCAATTGATCCCGCGAGTGAGCTAAAATCAGCCAGTCGTCGAGATAATTGAGCACGCGGATGCCCGCGAGCCGAAGAGGCGCCAGGGCACTCTCCGTGAGTTTGGTGAAAACCCGCGGAGACAGAGAGAGCCCGAAGGGGAGGACTTTGTATTGCCATGCCTGACCTTCGAACGCAAACCGCAGAAACTGCCGGTGGCGTGGAAGAAAAGAGACATGAAAATACACGTCCTTCAGGTCTATTGCTGCAAACCAATCCTGAGGACGGACGCATCGAAGGATGCGCCTCTGCGTGAGCATTCTGAACGGCAGCCTGTGAAGGCAGCGGTTCAAAACGCGCAGATCTAGGATTGGCCGTGATCCACCGCTCTTCTTGGGTACTGTTGGACTTCAAAGGGTCCAGAGCATGTTCAAAAATGGGTTCGGAGTCAATCAGTCAAAATTACAAGTTTTATTTCACTTAAGCAGAAAAGAAACCAAGAGTAATCGTATACAGCGCTGGAGAGGTCCAAAACTCTGACTATTTGCTTTTGAACACCATTTTTATATGTTCCAGCTGGTACTTCCTATCTGACTCCATCTTACATCACTGTTGCTGGGCAGATTGCCTTTCTTATCTGCCTCCGTTTTAACAGTTGACCTGACCTTTCAAATAGATGTTTCTTCATAACACGTACACACAGCTCATGCATCCTGTAATTGCAAAATTCTCTGCACTTTTCATGAACCCATACCAGATAACAGGATGTGCTGCTCTCAGCAGTCCGCAGCACTTCTCTATTCTGTGCACAGTATAACAGTTAACCCTTCAAACAGTTTTACAGTAATTAACACTTCATAAGTTGATTATTAAAGTCTTAAACATATAAAAATTCTTATTTCAACTAAAAAACTGAAAAGCACCACAGTACGATGAAGTAGGGGCTGTAAAACCCGCTCCTCATCTCGGCTGGAGGGACCGGCTCGATTGCATCCTTCGCCAGGAGGACAGCAATCTCCTCGCGCAAGACAGGGGCGGACACGGGGCTGACCCTGGTGAAATACACGCCCGTGAACTTGGGAGGCCGTTTGGCGAACTGAATCGCATAGCCGAGTCTGATCGTACGAATGAGCCACCGCGACGGGCTGGGCAGCGCTAACCAGGCTGACAGAGCTCGCGCTAGTGACATCATCGGCACGATCGTTGACATACCAGCGGTGGGGCAGCGCGGAATGGGAGAGCTCACCCCGGGAGCCATAGGGTCCCGAGGAAGAGCAGGAGGCAAGAGATTCACACTCACCTTCGTCCCAGAGTCCTGAAGGGGGGGCTGGAGTGCAAGAGAAGGGAGCCCGTCCTCTAACACACTCAGAGCCCGTGGCGAGGTGCACCGATCCTGCGAGCTGGAAGGCATAGCGTCCCAGACTGGCAGTGTTCGGGCTGTCACATCCAGAGAAGGGGGAAAATGCTCTTTTATTGAAAATTTTGCGGCCGCCGGCCGTGAGGCTAGCAGCCTGGTGTTGAAAAACACCGTTTGATGTTGCGCTCGGCCCTCCACCGAGGAAAGAGCAAGTCCCCTCTTCTCCGGATGGCCCGTCTCAGGGTCGCTTCGCAGTCCGTTTACCGGACTTAACGGCGCCCTGGGGCGGGGGCGCTGAATGCCTGCGAGGTGCTCGATGCTGCCGTTTAGCTGGTGGAGCGGGCAGAGGCAGTGGAGCAGGTTTTGAGGCCGCAGACGGGCGCCCTCGGCGAGAAGCAGCCGAGGTGGATGGTTCGGCGGGAGGAGCGGTTTTACGAGCCCGCCGATAGATGACCTCACCCATCGCACTCGACTGCTCTTTCACCGCTGTGAATTCCTGGGTGAACTCACCAACGGTGTCGCCGAACAGGCCAGCCTGGGATATGGGTGCATTAAGAAAGCGAACCTTGTCAACGTCACGCATATCTGCCAGGTTTAGCCAGAGGTGGCGCTCCTGGACCACTAGTGTGGCCATCGTCCTTCCCAGGGCACACGCAGCCGACTTGGTGGTACGCAGAGCATAGTCGGTTGCGGTGCGGAGCTCATGCATTAAGCCTGGGTCGGAACCACCCTCGTGCAGCTGGGCTAAAGCCTGCGCTTGGTAGCGCTGATACGTTGCCATAGCATGCAAGGCGGAAGCAGCCTGGCCCGCAGCAGTGTAGGCTCTGGTCCCGAGGGACGCAGATAACCTACATGCTTTGGACGGAAGACGCGGCTGACCACGCCAGGAAGAGGCACCACGCGGGCAAAGATTGACCGCAATGGCGCGCTCAACCTGGGGAATCGCCTCGTACCCCCTTGGCTGCTCCACCGTCAAGGGTGGTGAGAGCGGAAGCGCACGCAGATCGGGCAGAAAAAGGTGCCCTCCAAGACTGCGTGAGCTCACAGTGCACTTCCGGGAAGAAGGGGACGGGAGGCTTAGAAGGCTTGGCCTTCTTCTTAGCCTCCACGTAGCACCCATCTAGTCGGTCCGGCCGTGGGGCTGGGGGATAAACCATCTCCAGACCCACCGCCGAAGCAGCCCGGGAAAGCACGGCCATTATATCTGCTTCTAGATCCGGCGCCTCGCTCACTACTCCGGAGGGAGGGAGCGGGTCCACATCCTCGTCAGAATATGATAGCCCACCCTCCGATGCAGCGATGGACAAGTGTCAACCGACTTGCGGGGGACAACAGGGGTGGTTCGCTCCTTTACAAGAGCGAGCCGCGATCTTAGCTGCGCTACAGACATGCCATCGCAGTGATGGCATGGACTGCCCGCGAGCACCGCATTAACATGCTGGACCCCCAGACATGCAACGCAATGCTCGTGCCCATCATCCGGGGACAGGAAACAACCGCATCCAAAAACGCACGGTCGGAACGACATCTTTAAAAAGACGCACTGCTCGACCGTGTTGCTCTTTTAGGGAAACTTGCTCTTTGATATACAAACCGCTCTTGCAGAACCGGACCAGAGAAACGCCCAGGGACGGGAGAATGGACCCAGCTCGACCGCCGCTGCCTGCGTTATAGCTGGCTCTGGGACCGGGACAAACAGCTTGTCTGAAGCCAGCAGCTCTTCCTCTCTCTCTCTCTCTCTCTCTCTCTCTCTCGAAGTCGGAGAACAGCAATGACTCTTTCAGTTGCATGAGGCTTCTGAAAGCGAAAAGGTCTGGGTGTGTGGCACAGCCGGCATTCTTATTCACAAGCTGATTATGATTGCTGCCAGCTGCGCACGCTGACACCGCCAACTCATTGGCATTTCATTGGCCCGTTTAATTACTCTTCAGAATGATTGGCTTTCTGACGAAATCCCCATAGTGGAAGTTTCCACATAGCATTGTAGTTCCCCTCCCGCTGGGGAACTAGGAAACGTTTTCATGTTAGCAGAGTAGCTGTATATAATCAAAGTAAGATATATGAAAAAATAACGTGATTTTCTACAAGCGAAGCATGAGCACACATTGCTTTGCATCTTATAAACACAACCCTTTAAACAAGTAAAAGCATATTAGGCATCAAACAAAATCACAATCTCTTTAAGAGTAATACGCTTAAGTGTCCTCCTAGGCTTTTTTTTTTTTTTTTTTATTGAAAAAATTCCATATACAATTTCATACATTAAAACATACTACAACGCACATTTAAAGATTCATTTGAAAACAAAGCATTAAAACTGTGGCAATTTCCAGTTCATTCCTTTAAAAACTTTACATGCTTACTCCGTTAAAATCTTGTGCAGCTCTCTCAACATGTTCTCGTTTTTTATAATATACATACAGTTTTTCCACATATCCTTCCATTTTTATACTGAAAATTTTCCATACATCCATCACCATTTTCTCTTTTTTTGCCATAATTCTCCTTTCCCACATTGCATTTTTCATCAGCATTATACATAGGTTAACAATTTTCTCATTTTCATCTTTTTTATTCCATCCCAACATCACCACTCTACTCCATTCTGTTTCATTTTCATCCCAATCTCCAATTAATCCTTTAATTAAAACTTTACAATCTTTTAAAAAACTTTCCAAATCTTGACAATATAAAAACATGTGTAAAAACCCTTCTTCTTCTTTTTGACATACTTTACACATTCCACTTTGTTCCATCCCTATCTTGTTTAAAATGCCATCTGAAAAGATTGCTTTGTGCCTTATTAAAAATTCTAAACATACAACTTTTGTTTCTACATGCCTTCCTTTCATGTTTCCCCATTTGCTTTTACATTTTTGTATTTTTGCATCCAGTATTTGTTTGCTGTTGGTTCTTTAAAAACATTATCTCTACATTATCTCTATATTATCTCTTTTTCACCTATTTTGACATACACGTCATTTGTTTCTTTTTCTTTTTCAAAATTGTCTATGCTTTGTATCCATTCTTTTGGAATTGCCTGTTTAATTATGTCAAGGTTTTTTTCAATTTCTCTTCTGTTGTATTCCTCTTTCTCCTCCTCCATTGTGTCTATAACATATTGTTCAGTTAAAAATCCTTCTTTAAATTCATATAAAATGTCCCTTACTTTTAAAATCCCAACTTCTATCCATTTCTTAAAACATTCTGTTAAAAAGCCATTACATTTAATTTTTGTTAAAATACCTTTATATAAAATCCTTATCCATTTTCTAAAAACTTCTCCAAAACCAAACTTTTTGAGTACTTCGAATAAAAACTTGTGTTCGACTCTGTCAAAGGCTTTTTCGAAATCCAAACTAATTATATATCCTTCCTCTTTTTTTTCTTTCATATATTCTATATATTATATACTATATATTATGTCTTTTATGCTCATTGTTATGTCTGCTATGTCTCTTCCTTTTATCGCATATGCCTGTGTTGTTTTAATTATTTTTGGCATTACTTCTTTTAATCTATTAGCTAAAACTTTTGTTAAAATCTTTAAATCTGTGATGTGATTGGTCTGTAATTTGTGATTGGTCTGTAATTTTTCAACAATGTCTTTCCCCCTTTTTTGTGTATTAATTTATTTAATCCCATTCCCATTCTTTCATTTAACTCTTTTTTTTGCAGTATTTCTTTAAAAACATCCATTAAAATTGATATTAATATTTCTTTAAAACATAAATAAAATTCACTGTTTAATCCATCTATTCCTGGACTTTTCCTTTTGTTCAAGCTTTCTATTGCTTTCCTTATTTCTTCTTCTCTTATTTCTTGGTCACATTCTCTTTTATCCTCTTCATCTATTTTTCGTTTTTATCTGTTTTAATAAATTTCCCATTTGTAAATCCTCAACTCCTTCTGTTTTAAATAGCTCTTCATAGTATTTTTTTATTTCTTTTAAGAGTTCTTCATTTCCTTCTATGTTTTCTCCTTTTGCCCCTTTTATCATCTTTATTGTTATTGTTATTGTTAGAGAAAAATAAAAATAAACATCGGTCCTGCGCACATGCGCTTCTCGTGTTACATGCGTCTACAGACTGTTCACACACACACACAAAAAATGGCGATTCTCTTAAAGGAGCCACACCCGGTACTGAAGTTTTAAAAAGGTCAATTTCCCGCTAACATTTAAGCGCCGCTGAGCACGTTCTTAAACACCGCTGATTTGCCATTTTTATTAATTCCAGCACCGAAATTCATTATCTTGACAGGTCTAATATGGTAAAAGAATCAGTTCATTATTTTGAGTTTGATAAATGGCATCTAAACCGTGTGTTTGGGAAAGATAACATTGGCTAACTATTGCCATTTCCCTTAACTTGAAATGAGGTCTGATTTCCCTTTTTATTTTCACTTTCCATTCAGAACGGATCTTCTGGTCACCCGGAAGGTGGTGAAATTATACATTTGTGTCGCTTTCTCTTCACTGATAAGATTTACAGCCAGGTACACAACATTCCTGAGTGACTCGGCCGATACTTCCGGATTTCTTCCCACCGCATCGCTTTTTAAATGGCGGCAGCATCAGCAGTTTCAGTTACTTCCGTATTAGCTTCATGAGGGAGAGCAGGAGGTTGCCACTTGGTTTTTGAACACCTTTTTTTAGTATTGGGTTATGTTTATAGTTGTTGTGATACCATAGCAACTATATAATTCAAATAGGCTATTTTTAATATGGTTCAAAAACACTATATTGCTATAAATTAACTTACTATAGTATTTTTAACGTGGGAGTGGATGCAATAGAAATATCACTGTTTTTACAATAAGATGGTCACAATCACAGAAGATGAACAGCTCATTACTTAAAAGAGTGTATTTAAAATATAAATCTGTATGTCCAACAGTGGTAAATGTTAAAAGAATGTCAAAATAAACAGCATTATAATGTTAAGTGCTTGAACCTTTGAAGATAGCCATCTAAATTCATCAGTACCTTGAGACTTTGAGGATAGCTTAAGTTGAGTTAAGTCCAAAGAAGATCCAAAGGATATCCTCTTTAGGTGTTGTAGCAGCATTACACCCTCTTTTACAATTCCAACACCACCGTCTCCTCCTCAGCACCAGCATCTTCCTTGCAAATCAAAAAAAGCCCCAGAGTTGTCTTGGAAATTCTAGTTTCTGCAGCTTCAAGGTTACTGTCCTAAAATAAACATGTAAATACATATTAAATAATTTAATAATAATAAATAGGCGGTTCATCCCGCTGTGGCGACCCCAGATTAATAAAGGGACTAAGCCGAAAAGAAAATGAATGAATGAATAATAATAAATAAATAAAACATTGTTATTTTTCAATTTCAGTTAAATACTGGCAACATCCAGACTGTCAATGTATACAGGCTGTATACAAATATATAGGTTGTATACAAACCTGGAATTCTCATTGAGGTACACACACAGATTTGCTTGATGAGACTCAATTGATGTCACTACATTGAAATTTTGACAATTATACCAGATTAAAAATGGCAATATAATAAAAACTTGATGTAGTATAGTTTTTACTAAAAAATACTGGGTTATTTTTTGTACACACATTTTTATATATATTTCAATAACTCACCTACTGGATACTTCTGTGCCACACACTTTACCTTGCCAAATTCTCAAGATCTAAAAGTAAAACATACAAGTGTGAGAAAAGTAACACTTTTACAAAAGTAAACCAAGTAAAGTTTACTACTTTAATATATATAGACATGATCCTACAAATTTTAAAAGGAACTTTCAAATAATGTCGAGTTTGTATTCATCTTGTGAAGCATAGAAATGTGATATAGTTGCGTTAAGATGGCCAACATTAATCTATTAAAGTAGATCATATATAGCTTAAAATTATCCAAATTGCAGATAAGTGATTACAGATTAGTTTATTTTACAAGAAATCATAATGTTTAATGTGTTATAACTTACTTGCAAAGTGAATTAACATACGTTGATATGGCAATGTTTTTAAAAATTCATGCAAGCAATCTGCTTAAATGCAAAAAGGATGCACATAAATTACTTAAACAATATAATTTTAAATTAGCAAGGGACGCCAGAAAATAGCTAACGTTAATTCACCAAAATATGACGATGAATCAATATCAATCATATCAAAGAATCACATCATAAAATAATTTGTCTATATCGATCACAAATGAAGAAAATATCTTACCTTGTAACGTATAATATTTGGGTTGACTTTATTGTTAATGGTAGCCGAACGTCCTGGTTATGTACGTAACAAACGTTCCCCAAATAGGGAACGGAGACGTGCGTCTGGTAACAGACTATGGGAGTACGTCAGACGACCAATCAGTCTGAAGAGTAAGAAAACGGGCCAATGAAATGCCAAAATGAATTGGCAGAGCTCTGCTCCACAGCTGGCAGTAATGAGCCATCAGAGCTATATAAGCTGCCCGCTGAGGAGTGAGCATCAGAATTTGCCTGCTGAAGAGCCGATTACTCAGCTAATCAGCTGGAGACTCAGCTGCTGTGGCAGTGGAGATGCACGTCTCCGTTCCCTATTCGGGGAACGTGGGTTACGTACGTAACCAGGACGTTCCCCTTCATACAGGAACTTCAACGTGCGTCTGGTAACAGACTATGGGAGACTGTATGGAAAACGCCACAGCAGCTAAGCCCGTCACGCTCCTGATGTGAAGTTTTCCAAGCATAGCGTGAGCGCACAAGCATCAGCAAGAGCGCAACCTTCCAACGTCCCCTAGGCCCTTAATTACCATTACATGGGAATAATTACAATTTAGATCGGGGGTGTGGTTTTACCTAACTAATATAGTCTAGGGATTTTAGAAATACGACAGTACGTTGGGAAAGCGTGCCAGTCCCCAAAGGGGGAGGACGCTGCGGAGGCCACCTGCTACCCAAGAGGGGAGACTTGATGGTAATAGAGCATATGGACTAGCCCTGATGAGGGGGAGTACTACATATGATAAGCTGGTTAGCGGGTAGGGAAGACACAGGTCCGCCTAGTCAGGGGGAACACTCCGTGGCTGAATAAGCATATGGGATCACCATCGGGGACCTCGCATAGCTGGCACCGAACCTCAGCATGTGGGTAGACCAACAGTGGGCATACCAGACATCACACTGAGCCAGGCACCCGGCTCCTCCGCGGAGTCGGGTGCTGGGGGCCTCGGAGCAATTCTCTAGGGTTCACCAAGCGGGAAACTTACTGGCAGAATAGAAAAGGCGCACGTATCTCCGGGTTAGGGAGCATGGCACAGCAAGCGTTTTTGACACCGAGTTTAATTTCGTCCCGATTGACCGGAGTGACCCAGTAATCAGGAGGAAACCGACTCCACTCAAGCATTATAAAATCTCGTGAATGTGTTAGGTGTCGCCCAGCCTGCAGCTCTGCATTATCTGTTAAGAGGCGCTGCGTACTTACGCCGAAAAGGAGGCACCGCTTAAAAAAAAAAAAAAAAAAGTGTGCTCTCTCTCCCCGGGGGACACAGCTTGCCCTGGCACATGAGGCGAGGGCAATGGCATAACTATAAAATGGACCAACCTCTGCTTTGATACGGCACTTCCCTTCTGCCGATCATAACAGAAAAGAGCTGCTTAAAGACGTATGCTCTACGTGTCACATTAAGCGCAGTGCGCAGACATAGCAATAAAAGGGGCTGGGTCTGCCTCCTCCGCAGACAGCGCTTGCAGGCTCACTACCACTTTTAATATTAAAAGGGGTGGTAGGAACCTTGGCACAAGCTGAGCCGGGGTCTCAGGTAAACGTGAGAGTAGGCTGGTCCATATTCCTGGCACGATTCGCTGATCGAAAATGCCACCGAAATCCTAACCCTTCTGACTGATACCAACGCGACCAGCAGAGCTGCCTTCATGGACAGAAAATGTATAGATACTGAGTCGAGTGGCTCAACGGACCTAACCATAACCGCTGGGGCTAGAGAGATCCAGAGAGGGCAAGAGAGGGGGGAGGGGATGGAATTAACCATCTCGCGCCACGCACCTCTGAGGAACCGGCTGATAAGGTTATACTTTCCCAGCACGCTACCATCCGCCGCCCCACAGAGAGCGGGGATGGCAGCACGCGAAACCTTCAGCATGGAGGGTGACAGCCTGCGCTCCAGTTATCCTAAAGGAAGAAAACACAACACTAATCTGGCATGTCCGGGGTTCTTCTCAGAGAGAAGAGCTCCACACAACGAATAGACTCCACTACAGGACATAGGCTTGCCTATTCAGGGTGCTCTAGCCTGAGTGACGGTGTTAACCATCTACTGATAGGCCACCTAAGTCCACCGCGCTCTGTCTAGAAACCCTCAATGAGGGTTCCAGAACGCTGCGCGGGTGCCAGAGGGTGCCCGTCCCAGAAAAAGAAGTACTTCTTCCGGGGAATTCGTCAGGGAAAGCAGCTGGCGAAGGGCCGCTCGGGAGAAGCGGCAGGATGTCCTGGGCCTCTCTGAAGCGTCCCCATAACAGCTGGACTGTGCCGGGGTGGAGTCTCCATTCTCCCAGAAATGTAACTGTCGTGAGAGCATGTAAGCTGGCACGGTAGAGCTCGTATGGGATATGAACGGCGCGCAGCTATTAAGACGCATGACTCCGGAGGAGCAGATGACGAGCGAGCTGAGACATGCGGCGGTAATGCACATCAGCCAAACGGTTAATGTGTGCTATAGCAGCCATGCTGGCCATCCTAACCAACATGTGTGTCCCCTCCTGTACCGGTAGGAACCGCCGGAGAGCGAGAAACACTGCCAACAACTCCAGGCAATTGAATGCCAATGCAACCGAAGTCCGATTTACAAACCTGCGGCTGCATGCTTGATATACACAGCCCACCAGCCCGTACTGAAAGCATCCGTCAGAAATGACTGGACACTTGTTCTAAGGGCACCCAGGCCCGTAGAGGCAAGGTCCATCCAGGGGCTGAAGGTGCGGAGACACAGCGTAGTGATGGACACCCGGTGCGTCTCCGCGCGCCATGCCCATCTGGGGACCCGATCGCGAAGCCAGCGCTGAAGTGGTCTCATATGAACAATTGAGCGGCGTGATAGCCGCTACAAAATGTCATATGCCCCAGGAGCCTCTGAAAAACTTCAGTGAAACCACTATACCTGCCGAATTAAACGGACAGGGCAGCACTAGCCCAGCGTGCTAAAAGCGCACCGTGATGGAGACCGGGTCCAGCTCCAACCCGAGATGAGAGAAGCTCTGCCCGGGGGAGAGCTTGCTCATTCTCGGTTGACCCGAAACCCCAACAGGCTGAGGTGCCAGAGCACCAGGTCCCTATGCATAATCGACTAATTCAAAGGTCTGAAAAAATTTTTTACTCAGTCAATGAATAATCAAAAATGCAGATGCGCGTGCGCCAAAGAGGCACAGGGCATCCTCCACGCATGGAACAGGGAGAGCCCGAAGGGGAGGACCATTTACTGCCATGCTTGGGCCCCATCACACACCGGTAAAAACACGGTTATTAGGAGGGAGAGAGCGAGACATGGAGTGAGCGTCCTTCAGGTCTATAGCTGCAACCAATCCTGCGGACGGACGCACTGGGGGATGCGTTTCTGCATGAGCATCCTGAACAGATGACAGATCAAAACGCGCAGATAGGATTGGTATAACCCACCGCTCTCTGGGTATGATGAAGTGGGGGCATAAACCCACTCTTCATCTCGGCTGGAGGGACCGGCTCGATTGCATCCTTCAGGAGGATAACAATCTTCTCACGCGAGACAGGGGTGGCATAGCGATGATCACTTAAATACGCACCCGTGAACTCGGGAGGCCAACAGGCCGTTGAAACGCATAGTCGATTCTGACCGTCCGTGTGAGCTACTACGACGGGCTGAGCAGCGCTAACCAGGCTGACAGAGTCAGAACAAGCAGCATAACCGGAACGATCGCTGACGTACCCGCGGAGGGGCAGCTTTGGGATGGGGAGTGCTGAACTGAAAATAAGAGATTGACTCTTACCTTCCTCCCAAGATCCCGCGGAGAGGCTGGAGGTGCGAGAAAGGAGCTTATCCTCTGGCACCCTCAAAGCCTGTGGCGAAGTGCACCAAGGCTGAGAGCTGGAAGGCAGTGCGTCCCATGCTGGCAGCAATTGGGCTTCCAAACCCAGAGGGTGGAAAAGCCGCTCTTTTCTGATCTCTACATTCGTTCGCGGGGGAGCCCCAGCCCTCCACCGGGGAAAGAACGGTTCTCCTCCTCTCCAAGTGGCCCGCCTTAGGTTCGCTTCGCGGTCCGATTACCGGCCTTTACGGCGACCTACGACAGGAGCGTCAACTTCCTGCGGGGGGCTCGGCGCGTTCACTAGCCAGTGTAACGGGCTGTGACGGCGGAGTATTTTGGAGCCGCGGGAAGAGCGCTCTCAGCGAGGAACAGCCAGCGCGGACGGGTCCGGTGGGGGAGGAGTTTTCCGAGCCCACCAGGAGATGACCTGCTCCATCGCACATGGCTGATCTCTCACCACCGAGGACTCCTGGGTAAAGTCCCCGACAGTGTCGCCGAGTAGGCCTGCCTGGGATGTGGGCACACCAAGAAAGCGTACTTTGTCGGCGTGGCGCATATCTGCCAGGGTAAGCCAAGGGTGGCATTTCCAGACCACTGTGTGGCCATCATCCTCCCCAGGGCACGGGCAGCCGACTGGAAGGTCATGAGAGCATAGTCGACCACCGTGCGGTGCTTACGCATTAGCCTGGGGAAGAACCGCCCATGTGCAGCACAGCAGGTGCCATGGTGCAGGGCAGAAGCGGCATGGCCCGCAACAGTGTGGGCTCTGGCCATGAGAGACACAGAAAACCCACCCGTCTTGGACGGGGGTCTCAGCTTACCCCTCCAGGTGGTGGCGCCAACCACCTGAGGAATAGCTTCGTACCCACTGGCTGCCTCGCCATCAGGGGAGGTGAAGGCGGAAGCGCACAATGACCGGGCGGAGAAAAAACGCCCTCTATGCCAGTGTGCGCTCGCTGTGCGCCCCTGGGAAGAAGTGAACAGGAGCTGGAAGATTCATCTTACATCAGCCCGCACGCCACACCTCTAGTCGGTCCGGCGGTGAGACTGGGGGACAAGCCATCTCCAGCCACACCACCGAAGCAGCCCAGGAAGCGCAGCCATCATGTCTGATTCGAGAACCGTGACTACGCATTGCACCCCATAGGATGTAAGCGAGCCCGGTCTGTCATCTGAGCATGACAGCTTGCCCTCCGATGTCGCGATGGACATCTGATCTCCGATGTCATCAAGCGGAGGCGCGGGCATCCCGGGGGATGAACCGCACCACCACTCGAAGCTTGGATGGAGCGTGCTGTGGAGGAGTGGGGGGTCCGCGGGCCCGGAGGCGACGGATAAACCCCCACTGTAATCCTCAGATCTGCCCGCGTGCTAACCGCTTTCACGGGGACCAACGGGGGTGGCTTGGAAGCCGCGATCTCAGCTGTGCAACAGCCATGCTCTTACAGTGAGAGCATGAGCTGTCCGCGAGCACCGCATCGACATGCTGGACCCCCAGACCTGTGATGCGATACCCGTGCCCATCATCCGGAGATAGGAACCACCGCATCCAGAAACGCACAGTCAGAACAGTGTCTTGAAAAAGATGTGTTGAATGACTGTGTTGCTCTCTTAGGGAATCTGCTCTTTTAATGGAAACTGCTTTTTTGTGCACACCAGCGAAACGCCCAGGGGACAGGAAGCCCAGATCGACTGCCGCTGTCGCGTCATCTCCCGCACTGGTGAGTAAACTGGTTTCAGTTTTGAAATCAGGTTGGCAGATAGAGTGTCTTCAGTCTCTGTGAGAGGCTCTGAAGTAATTAAATTTTGATGCTCAGTCCTCAGCAGGCAGCTTATATAGCTCTGATGGCTCATTACTGCCAGCTGTGGAGCAGAGCTCTGCCAATTCATTTTGGCATTTCATTGGCCCGTTTTCTTACTCTTCAGAGTGATTGGTCGTCTGACGCACTCCCATAGTCTATTACCAGACGCACGTTGAAGTTCCCGTATGAAGGGAAACTAAAATTACATTAAAATGAACTGCTCATCTGTTAGAGCCTACTGGTCTGGAAAAATAATTAATCTTACTACATTAATGAATTAGTACAACTTGTAGCTTTATCTTTGAGTTCAAGTAACTTGTTCTGTGTGTAAAAACAAGCGATCCTCATGGGCTTAAATGTTTAATAATGGTAACAAAAAGGTATAGACAACATATATTTACAACATGCAAGTATTTGAAAGAGAGAGAAAGAGAGAAAGACCTTCAAATCTCTTTTAATTACAAAACAATTATACATTCAAAAGCTTACAAAATCCAGAATAAATTATAAAAAGAAACATCCAAATAACAAACAAAAAACAAAATTAATTTACAACAAAAAAACAAACACACACACATAAAAACTCTATAAAAATAACAAAGACACACACACATACACATTGTTACACTCTCTTCTTTAAAACATATTAAAATCTCTTTCTTCACTGGGTTGACATAATACATTTTCAAAATCCCACAAAGAAAAAAATTAATCTAAATAATTTACTAATTCATAATACTTATACTCCAGCATTAACCTACTTCTTACCAGAGCCATAAACATCTGTAAGGGATCAGTGCCTCCACTAAGCAATGTTTTATTTTTTCTTGTTAGCCAAATGGCCATTTTAGCTTTTCCAAACAAGAAATTTATTAACACTATTTTATTCTTATTTAGAGCACTATATTTTGGTCCAAAAACAAAAAAAAACTAAATTAAGACTCAACTCACTTAATAAACTTAAAATTGCCTTTAACCTAGAACAACCAATATAAATGGGAAAAACTGTCTCTGAAATGCAATGTACACAATGAACACTCTTCACCTTGCAAAGAATCTAAACGTGCTTTTAAACCTATTCATTACTATAATGCAATGTGAGATCCTTCACTGTAGATCTCCACTGCTTTTTTCAATAGGTTTCTTATAAAATGATCTCCAACATCCTTTTGTAGAAGAACCCATAAAACAGTCCACTTAGTCTCTGGAAGGTCTTTTAAAGTTCTCATGTTTAAAAATGTAACACAAATAGTATTAAAAAGACTAAGTTCAGGTGTCTTAAAAGAAAGTAACCATCCTTCCACCTCTTCCCAGTCTCCAACATTCACAGTTACACTAATCTTAGGGAAGATACTATCAGACGTTTCCTCTTGTTGTGGCAAAACAGAAACATAACATTTGATTTCAGTTTTTGTACCATTTGAACAGAAAATATTCCAATTCTTACTGCCAACTCTTCTGCAGGTATCCATTGATCATTTAATCTAAGATGACAAATCTTATATATTCCTGCTCTCATCAAATTTGTGCATACCCACTGTGATCCAAGTATCACACTAGGAATGTGAGGATTGAAAATTAAAGGTTTTTCTAAAATCCACTTATTAGATATCTCTTCTTTTTCCACCTTAAAAAAATTGCCAAACATTAAACACTGAAACATAAAAAAAGGAAAGTCCAGTCATTCATCAGTCATCCATTCATTTCTTTTAAATTCATCAAAAAACATGTCTGTCCAAATTCATCCTACCTATTGTATTAAATAAAGAACAAGCTGTTCTATGAAGTAACTTTTGAATTGTTTGCAACCTAAAAGCAGCTACCTTAGATAGTATATTCATAAGACCTTGACCTCCTTCATGTAGCTGTAGATACAGGACTGATTCTCGCAACCAATGTTTCCCTGACCAAAATAAATATATAAAACACTTTTGGATTTCTCAAATAAAATCATCTGGTGGATTTATTACAATTACTTTATGCCATAAAATGGAGGCAGCAATATTATTAATAACTAATACTCTCCCTCTATATGAAACATTAGATAGAATCCAATTCCATTTTAACAACCTAGCACACATTTTATCCTTTACACCTTCCTAGTTTTTCCTAAATAATTGTTCAGAGCCCATATAAATTCCTATGGTAAAGGCATAGGAAAAGAATTGGTAAAGACATTGTTGTGCTATTGTCACACCAAAAAACTTCCCCAATTAAGTTTTGCAGATGATGCTTTTTCATATAGACAAATACAATGATTAACAACATCAATATCTTCCAGTTTTTTTTACTATAACAGTGATGTTATCTGCATACACTGTCAGTTTAACAACATGGGACATATGACAAATTTCCAAACCAGACAGTTTCTTTCTTAGTAAACAAAACAGTGGTTCCACTGCTAAAGCATACAATTGTACTGAAAGTGGACAACCCTGCCTGATACCTTTTTGTAACCTTATTGGTTGACTTAGCCCACAACCTACTTTCAAAATACAAGCTGCATTCATGTACGGGAGTTTGATCCGGGAAATAAATACATTTCCAAACCCAAAAGCATGCATTGTATCAAACAAAAAGCCATGATCTACTCTATCAAAGACTTTTTCCTGATCCAGGAACAAAAAGCCAAGATTGTCTTCATATACTTTGGATTAGTCTAGAATGTCTCTGATCAGAAGGATATCGTTGTATATTGTTCTTCCTGGAATACAATACGACTGATCTATATGTATTATATCACTCAAAACGAATTTCAGTCTATTTGCCAAAACTTTGGCTATCAATTTGCAATCAGTTGTTAAAATAGAATCTGGCCTCCAGTTTATTTAAAAGACATAAATCACCTTTTTTGGGTATCAGTGCCAACACAGCTCTTTGAGCACTTGTGGGAAGTACATCATCTTTAAAACATTCTTGTACTACCTGATAAAAATCTTTTCCAATGATCTCCCAAAAAGCTTTATAAACGTCCACTGGCAGACCATCAATCCCAAAGGCACGACCAGTTTTCATTTGCATAACAGCATCAGTTAATTCCTTAAATGAGAGCGAAGAATCCAGAGTCTGACTTTGTTCCTTAGTGATAGTGGGAAGCTGTTGCAATAGTTGTGAAACGCAACTAAAATCAATGTCCTCCTTTTTATACAGTTCTGAGTAGAAATCCACAGCAATTTTTCTCATTTGTCCTGGGTCACAAGTCTTTACTCCATCAGACGTGGTCAAACAGAACATTTCATTTTGTTTCTTTACTGTCATTTCTATCTTAAAAAATAAGCAGTAGAAGCAACCTCCGTGAAGTTGGCCCCCCACCCAACACAAAACGTCAGCAAAATAGTGTCATTCGTTTGTGCTCCGTTTGTGCTGGTTTGTGCTGCAAAAATATTCGTTTGTGCTGTTTTGGTTTTTGAGATATTAAAATAGTTTTTTTAGGTCATTCAGCGGTCACGCAGCCCCCCCACATGCTTCAAACTCACCCCAAATAGTCTCGTTCGTTTGTGCTGGTTTGTGCCGGTGAAAGTTCCGTTTGTGCTGTTTCCGCTATTAAAATATTACACATTGAATTATGGGCGATGACGTCATCAGCCCCCCAACATGCTCCAAATTTAACCAAAATAGTCTCGTTCGTTTGTGCTTCGTTTTTGCTGGTTTGTGCCAGTGAAAGTTCCGTTTGTGCTGTTTCTGTTATTAAAATATTACACATTGAATTATGAGCGATGACGTCATCAGCCCCCGACATGCTCCAAATTTAACCAAAATAGTCTCGTTCGTTTGTGCTGGTTTGTGCCGGTGAAAGATCCGTTTGAGCTGTTTCTGTTATTAAAATATTACACATTGAATATTACACATGGGCAATGACGTCACCAGCCCCTAATGCCCCCCAACCACAACCCCCTCCCCGACATGGAGTACGTTTGTGCTTCGCAACCCCCTCCCCTCAATTAGTCTCGTACGTTTGTGCTTCGTTTGTGTTGCAGACATTTTCGTTTGTGCTGTTTTGGTTTTTGAGATATTACATTTGTAGGTCATTATTTTAGCGGTCACACAGCCCCCTCTCGCACCTCCACCCCCAACACCCCGACATGCTCCAAATTTATCCAAAATAATTTCGGTTAATATCGGTTTCTTTTATTAAAATATCATGTGTAATATTTTAATAACAGAAACCGTTATAAACATGGAATTATGGGCGATGACTCCACCAGCCCCAGTTATCAATCAGCTGTCAGTCCGCATCATCAACACACCCATCGTAGTCAATCATGCTCCTGCTTCCCTTTTTAAATGGGATTCTCTGTCTAGACATAAAATCAACGGCTCCCACGAGAACAAATTGTACATTTGAAATTGTGAATTTCCTTTTTTAAAGCTATTATATATTACTCAAATTTTTCAATAAAAAAAGATTTGCTTTATTCACTAGTCTCACTTGATTTCACTTTTTATTAATTTACAAGTACAGTATTATATGGTAAACTTCACTGCTACCACTAGGTGACACTAGTGTTCGTTAGAGTTAGAAGATTCAAATTCCTGGCCAACGTAAGTACAATATTTTAACACAGCTACAATATTTTTAGTTAAATTAAACAAATAATGGTACAGCGTTTAAAAAAGTTTTCTAATGATTATTCTACAGAAAACTCGGTAATATGAAATGCTAATTACACTGAAATTGGACTAGTTTTTTAATATATAAAGCCTGGGTCCCATTAGCGTATTAGTTGTAATATAAGATATATTTGCTAGAGAAATATATACATATATACATACATATATA
>CAIGQV010019589.1:138748-148852 GCA_903798115.1 Danio jaintianensis
CACGCACGCACGCACGCACGCACGCACGCACGCACGCACGCACGCACACACACACACACACACACACACACAGGGTTTCTACAGGTTTTACAAAGTAAAATTTAAGACTTATTAAGACCTTTTTAAGACCATTATGAATGATATTTTGGACTTATACAGGTCTACATACTAAGGTTTTTTTTTTTTTTCTAATGACCCAGTTGGTTTAGTGGAAAAGATTTTTACTTGCCCCATCAAAAAAAAAAAAAAAGTTTTTTTTTTAGCCACATATTTAATATAATGTGTCAAACAACCAAACAAACCCTAGTTGTATGCATACTAATTTTTTTCAACACTACTTATAAGTTCTTTATAAACTATAATAAACTAAATGTATGCACATGCAACAGTCTATCCAGGTCATTGTCCTCCACCTATCTTTCAAACTAATTTTATTGTAAGGAAGATAATTAAACCATACTGGTTATAAAGCTATTAAATTAACTATTATAACATTCGTTATGGGCGACGTGGTGGCGCAGTGGGTAGCACGTTCGCCTCACAGCAAGAAGGTCGCTGGTTCGAGCCTCGGCTGGGTCAGTTGGCATTTCTGTGTGGAGTTTGCATGTTCTCCCCGTGTTCGCGTGGGTTTCCTCCGGTTGCTCCGGTTTCCCCCACAAGTCCAAAGACATGCGGTATAGGTGAATTGGGTAAGCTAAAATTGTCCGTAGTGTATGTGTGTGAATGAGTGTGTATGAATGTTTTCCAGTGATGGATTGCAGCTGGAAGGGCATCCGCTGCGTAAAACATATGCTGGATAAGTTGGCGGTTCATCCCGCTGTGGCGACCCCAGATTAATAAAGGGACTAAGCCGAAAAGAAAATGAATGAATGAATGAATATTCGTTATAAATAAAGCTTTGTTAAATGTTTTATTGAGATGGATTGTTGGAGATTGGATTACTTTTTGCCTGATTGAGTTAATGATAATAAAATGACTTAAGACATACAAGACAACAATTCAGTAAATTTAATACTTTTTAAGGCCTTAAATTTTATTTTTAAAATGTAAAACTTTTTAAGACACCATGGACACCATGTATACAGTTAATGTCAAAATGATTAGTCCTCCTGTGAAATATTTATTCTTTTTCAAATATTTCACAAATGATATTTAATGGTGCAAAGAATTTTTCACAGTATTTCCTATAATATGTTTTCTTCTGGAGAAAGTTTAGTTTGTTTTATTTCGGCTAGAATAAAAGCAGCTTTTATTTTAAACCATTATAAGGTTAATATTAATAGCCCCCTTAAGCAATATTTGTTTTCGATTATTTACAGAACAAACTATACAATGACTTGCCTATTTACCCTAACCTGCCTAGTTAACCTAGGTAACACTTTGAATGTCACTTTAAGCTGAATACTAGATATCTTGAAAAACATCTAGTCAAATATTATGTCCTGTCACCATGGCAAAGACAAAAGAAATCAGCTATTAGAAAATGAGTTATTTAAACTATTAAAACATGCTAAATAAAGTCTTTTAATGAATAATCGCACATAAATAAGCGACACTGCCATACATGTAAAACTGTGGATTTCAAAATGTATTGTTTTTTACATTAAATTGACAACACTTACCTTTGAATTCAAGTTACATTTCCCGCATTTTCTGATCCACTCACTTGTGATCCACAGACTCTGAATGTGTTGAATTTTGAAAACGCAACAGTGTTAACAGTTTATTGTAACCGGTGGATTCCAGTAGGCTATTTATTGCAATTTGGTTTGCCGTCTGAATCTCGCTTTACCTTCAATATATGACATTACAAGAAAAAAGTTAATATTACATTAATACCTAGAAAAAGGCACAAACAGCACAAACTATGCTTAACCGAACGAGACTATTTTGGTTAAATTTGGAGCATGTCGGGGGGCTGATGACGTCATCGCTCATAATTCAATGTGTAATATTTTAATAACAGAAACAGCACAAACGGATCTTTCACCGGCACAAACCAGCACAAACGAAGCACAAACGAACGAGACTATTTTGGTTAAATTTGGAGCATGTTGGGGGGCTGATGACGTCATCGCCCATAATTCAATGTGTAATATTTTAATAGCGGAAACAGCACAAACGGAACTTTCACCGGCACAAACCAGCACAAACGAAGCACAAACGAACGAGACTATTTGGGATGAGTTTGAAGCATGTGGGGGGGCTGCGTGACCGCTGAATGACCTAAAAAAACTATTTTAATATCTCAAAAACCAAAACAGCACAAACGAATATTTTTCCAGCACAAACCAGCACAAACGGAGCACAAACGAATGAGACTATTTTGCTGACGTTTTGTGTTGGGTGGGGGGCCAACTTCACGGAGGTGTAGAAGCATCCATATCATGAACAGACATGAACTGAGATCTTATTAAGGCTCCTTTAGCCCGTACATGCAATAAGGTTTCAAAATCTTGCTTTTTTTCCACACAAATTGTCCACTAAAGAAGAATCCAAACTTTGAAACATTCCAGAAGCAATCTGAGAAAGTTCTTATTCTATCTCAGCTATCTGTTGCTTCGTTTGTCACAAGATCATATTGAGCAACAATACTTTTCAAAAGAGAGGCTGATGTAGAATCAGGTTCTTCATTATTTCTATCAAACAAAAATCAAGGGTACAATTCCAGTCTCCACCTACAATTAAAAATTCATCTGATTTTATGAGAAAAGTTTTTTAAAAATCTTTCAACTTTCTAAAAAAATGTAATCTATTTGCACTTTTATTTGGAGTATAAATATTTATTAAAACAAATAACTAATAATTTCAAATAATTTCAGCTTTAACAATCAAAAGATGTCCTTTGACTTACTCTATTTTAGATAAAATATTAAAATTAAGATTAAGCTTAAAAATATCAAATAATAAAGCTCGTTTTTCACTATCCCTCATCCCATTTACATTTAGAGATCCAACTCTTAAAGGGGTGGTCCACAGTGTATTTTTAAATCTCAGTTGTATTTATAAGATGCAAAGCAATGTGTGCTCATGCTACACTTGTAGAAAATCATGGTATTTTTTCATATGTCTTTGATTATATACAGCTACTCAGCTAACATGAAAACGACGGTCATATTTCCTAGTTCCTCTGTAAGGCCAGCGTTCAAGATGCTCTGATTGGTCAGCTAACATAATGTGCTGTGATTCGCGGATTGACTCCACGTCACGCCCCTACAAGCATGCACTTTTGTGCTGTGTAAACAGTCAGGCAGAGCAGCTGTTAGCAGCCTGAATCAGACAGAAAAATGAAGAAGACACAGCTGAACCTCACGCTTGCTCTCTAAAATAAAATCTGACAAGTATCTTTCACATTTATTCGGAATAAGCATGTGTAAGTTGTATAAAATGTTATCATATGTTTTGCGAGTTTGTTATTTGAGATGTAGAACGCACGGAAAGCGGTCGCTTAGAGAGACACTGCATGCGCTGCTGAAGATTGTGGGTGTTTACAGTGGTTTGACTGATAAATATGAATTTGTAGCTAAATTGTTAGTGGTGCCAAACAGCATTTGCAGTTGTTTACATCCATGTTTACGTCCTTGCTACAACATACCATTAACGCTAGAAACTGTGCATGTTGTTGATCAATTTTAACAAATAAAAACACTTACAGGTTGTGGCTCACAATCCAGAGCTTCGTCGGTTGGAGGAGTTTTTAGCCGAATCGAGCACTGAACTGAGAGAGATTCTGTAAGCTGTCCTTTGTTAAATGCTAGCTATATATATATTTTTATTATTCTCTGGAACATAATTAAAATTAAATTGTAAGCACTTCTCTCTTTGTGCCGTGTCCTTTGGAAGCCCAAATACAGAAACAGAACAAGCTCTGTGGAAATAGCAGCGTTTGGACGGGATTTTAGCTTTCTCTGCTATAACATTACAGCGCCTCTGGCCACACCTCTTCACTGAACAGGGTGTGTGCACTGTGAATGCGCGTAAGCGAAAGCCCTTGTGATCTCACTAGCCCGGATGTTTTTTTTTTGTAGTCCCCAAACATCGTTCGGTGCAGGCTTTGCTAAGCTAACTAAGCTAAGAAGTGAAGCCTGACTCCCGGGCAGCCATTGGCTGACCTCTTTATGCAGCTCAGAGGACAGAGCCGTCCCGAAAGATGCTTGCTAATACCCAGAGTTGGACCATGGGCCAGATGGCCATTCAAACCAGGCGCAGACCTGGACAGTCTCATCCAGACTGGCACCTACTTGTGCTGCGACAGGGATCATTTGTCCCGATAGGCTATTAACCAAGGCTGAACCTGGACACGGGCATCCCACATGCCACTTTTAACACACCGAGACAGGGATCATTTGTCCCGATAGGCTTTTAACCAAGGCTGAACCTGGACATGGGCGTCCCACACGCCACTTTTAACACACCGAGACAGGGATAATGACCAGCCCACCCCAATAAAGACACTGCATAGCGATAAATGTCGAGCTTTATTGTTTCAGAAAATTCTTAAGGGACATTCAGAGTCATCCGTGAGGTAAAAAAAAAAAAAGGTGGCCTGCCTCCCTCCCGGGAGACCATCCCGCAGGTCCAAGAACCTCTGGAACCTGCTTTATTCTTCCTTGTTGAGAGACAACTGGGCTGCGCCAAAGGCTCTGTTTGTTATGGACATGTGAGTGTGAAAAGTTTTGAGGCTCGCCTATCAAGATGGTGTCCGTGGTAACTATAACCTGGGGGTGGCTGTTATCACCTCCTGGTGGGGTGAGTTTGTGGGTTTCTGAGAGCTGCTTAAAAAGTTTATTTAACAATAAAATATGTTTCATGGGAGGATTGAATGTGACTAAGGCTGTGACTAACGTCTGTTTTGTATTTCACTTCAGTGATTTTGCTTGTTAATAGAAGGTGTTTATCATTAATGATCAGTAGGCCTGGTCGGCCTCAATCGGTCATTGGACCTAATTAAAATAGTCACAACACAAAATGTGTTAATATTTAAAGGTGCAGTATGTAAGTTTGACACCCAGTGGTTAAACTAGGTATTACATTCCTGAATCAAAACAAATGCAAATGCAGGATGCCAGATTAACCAACAGGAGCGAGTCTGATGGTAAACGCTGATATAATCCGTGTTCTAAATAAAAGCAATGGCATGCGATAGAAGGAATATTTTCATTATTAAAATGAGTTTTGTTCTAACCAACACCCCGAATTGATATATTAGAAACGGCTTCTCTTTCTTGCAGCTAAACAAAAGGATAAACTGACAATGCTGTTTACCTCAGGTACACCTCATGTGCTTTATTTAGTGTTAAATGCAAACAATGTGAGTTTAAATGCCATTTTACAAGACATTTATTGTCATACTACAGAAAGAACTTTAGAACTAAAATAATGCAAACCAACATTGTACATTTAATAATGTTAAACAGGTTTAATATGTATTAATTCGATTATAAACCTTACCATTTTGTGAGTGAGTGCATATTCTGTGCTTCTGAATGGCTTTATTTAAATTTCTGTCGTGTTTCGTCAAGTGCAAACAGCCAAATTGCTTATCACTGCAAATCTTGTCACGTTTCTTAAATATCTCAAACATATTATAGTATTTTTATGGTTTAGAAGAGTCAAAAACTTACATATAGCACCTTTAACACATGCTTTTTAAAGTGTAAGCTGTGAGAAAATTATTTGTGTGTACTGATAACAGATATGTCTGTTTTCTTTGATTTTGTAGTGCTAGCTCGGCTGGTTTCCGACCTGCAGGCATTTTTACTGGTTTTGGATAGTGAAAATCTCAGTTATATTGCTCAGGCCCAGAAAAAATCCATCTCAGAGCTACTACATATACTTCAGGACAATAAGGACATATCAGGTAACCATTTGATTGTATAAAGTAAATATGTATGTATGTGTATAAGAGAGAGAATATGATGGTCCATCTGTCAATGTGATTGATGGATGCCACGCTCCTTTTAGGGCTGGACTTCCAGTCTAAACCTTTTTTTCTAGTAATTTGATTTTTATCAATTTAATTAAATCCTGTATATTTTTATAATTCTGGTAATTGGATTCTTATCCATTAAATTAAATATTACATTTCCAGTAATTAGATTGTAATCAGATTACTTAAATTATAATTCCAGTAATTATATTGTAATCAAACTAATTAAATAATATATTCTATATATCTATATATTAAATTAGCCTATTGCTTAAGTTAACTGTCAGGGTTTTTCTGTCTTGTTTCTGTCTCCCTCTTGTGCCTGTCTACTCGTGCGCACTTGCACACCTGCTATTGATTCCTGTAAGGTAGACTAGTGTGAGTGCTGGTGGAAATTGAGCTTTAATTAACACTATTCATTAAAGTGTTCTTCGTCTCTGATCGGACGACTTATGTTACTGGTTGAGAGTTTACAGTCCTTGAGTTTGAAAGTATGGCAGAGCAACACAGTGATTTGGAGTGTAGCTTAATTAGGTGGTTCTAAACACACAGAAACAACAAATATCTATTAGTACTGAACAGGAATAGTAATACAATTTCAATATGCTACACATATATATTAGTCACATGTAGTAATATAATGCAGCATAGCAACATACTGATAGATTCAGACATGTATGGCACTGATTAACACTTGTGAATTTGGCATCATGTACTCTAACATGTAAACTTGAGAGAATCAGTCATTATGGCTTAAATCTCACCATCAATATCACTTATAACATAAAGTAACAATATGTGCATACTCAAAGTGACAAACAGTTAACAATATTATACCCAAATATTACCCTTTACTCATCTCACATAAGTGTTAAACACTTCCTGCTTTGCTACTGTTCGGACATCTCTGCCTACTGCTCCGCTCTTTGCACTTTTGCGTTTTATATTTTATACTCTAATTTTAACTTGAGCCTACCAGCACAGTGCTCAAACAACACAGCTTGAAGACCAACATCGAATCTACAAACTTTCTGGAATACAACTTTACCAACAAGAGGGGAATTCCCGACTAAACAATCCTCCCGCTACCAGCTGCTTACATTCCTGAGACGGGAAAATACGGCTGTAAAAATGCCTCTGGATTGGATTAATTCCGAATCTCACTGCTGCACAAACTGCCACAGACTTCTACAAAAGATTGCAGTTCTTGAAACAAAGTTACTTGCAATCCGACCAGAACTGCCGGATCACACAGGACCATTTCATCATGGACCCTCACACCATAGAGTCGGTGAGTCCCGTAAATCTACTCCAGCAACGGGTTTGAGCACAGAAAAACAGAATGAAACTGAACATGATAACCGATGGCATAAACAAGGTGCGAGACCAAAGGGTACTTGCGGGGTCAGATCACGAAGATCATACTCTGCTGCATTAGCGTCCTCTACCCCAAATACAGCTCGGACTCAAATACAGCTTCAGAAGAGATATGAAGTTTTGAGTAATATGGGTGAAGAATCCCCAAATGCAGTCAGACAGAGATCGCATGACTCAGCAGCTAAATCTGCATGGAACAGAGGCTTAAAGCCGACTAGACATCGGCATTCTGCACCGATCGCAGCCGAGATAAGGACATTGACATTGTAGGAGATTCAATAATCAGGAATTTTAGGAGCAGAGCTACAATGACATACTGCTTCCCTCATGCAAAAGTTGCTGATGTAAACAAAGAACTTGAGAAAATTCTGAAGAAGCACAAGACTGCAAAACGGATTATCATACATGTGGGGAAGAATGATACTCGGAAGGAGCAGTCAGAACTGCTCAAGAGAGATTTCTGTGAGCTCTTGGAAACAGTTGAAAGATTGAAAATTCAGCCGTTCATCAGTGGACCACTCCCTGCAAGAGGGACAAACATGTTTTCACTGCTTCTTGGTCTAAATGCATGGTTGCAGAAAACATGTAACAGGAAAGAACTGAATTTCATTGACAACTTCAATCTCTTCTGGAATCAAAGACAACTGTTTACATCAGACAGCTTTCATCCAAACAAACTTGGTGCAAAAGTGCTAAAGGACAATATCTATTTCTCCCTCCATCATCCATCGGCTGCGGGTGCCACTGAACGCAACCCAAATGGCACACACACCCCTAGTAATTGTCAGAATGACCACAGGACTTCAATACAGCTTCTAAGTGGACTTGGGGCTGACGCATCTCACAAGGACAGTGATAACGTCACACAACCAAAACAACCACTGCTCACAGAAACATTGCCGCCAGCAGCCTGCACACTGAGCTCAACACAGATAGACTGTGACACATCAGAACAGCATCAAGTCTCAGCACTCAACAAAGATCTTCAGGAAAATAGCCAGGACAATATATTTCAGCAGCCAGAAACCCCAGAGCCACAGCTTCTGTCACCAGACATGCTCACATTGTCACCTTGCTCAACTCTCTTGGGTTTTTTAAAAAAGATGGAGGAACTGGTGTCTGCTGGAACTAAACTTTCACACTCCATTGCTGCAAGCCCCCAGTTATCAACCAAAAAGTGACTTGCTCCACAACCACCTCTGAGCCCACCTGGAAGAGCCCTCCGTCCGACTCTTGCCACACCGCCAGGGCCCAAACAACGCCCCATCTTTAGCTGGTGAACAAAACAAATCTCATTAATGTGTTTTGGGTGCCTGCTTAGATAACAGTATCCTTATCAAATGTTTACAGAACAAGCGGGAATTGTGCCTGTAGCTTTCTCTACGCAGATATGTGTTGTAGTACGTGACAGAAAATCAAAGGCCTCTTCAAGCCATAGAGCAAATCATTCAAACCTGGTGTCTATTAAATGTAGATCTGAGACTACTGCAGGGAAAACAGCTAAAACTGTTAAGTTAGCACTTTTAAACATCCGATCACTTAACAATAAGTCACTTCTAGTCAATGATTTTATCAATACAAATTGCCTTGATTTTATGCTTTTAAATGAAACTTGGCTAGATGACAGTTGTAGTGCAGCAGTCCTGAATGAAACCGCTCCTGCCAATTTTGATTTTATGAGTGTTTGCAGAGCTAATAGGAGAGGTGGAGGCATTGCTGCCCTGTTTAAAGATGTCTATGAGTGTAAACAAGTGTCATTTGGTGACTATTTGTCCTTTGAATATCGGAGTATAGCACTAAAGGGTGCTCCATGCATTTTACTGATCATTATCTACAGACCTCCAAAATATTATCCAACTTTTATTGATGATTTTACAGAGCTGCTATCAATAGTAACCTCTGAATTTGACTATTTTACTATTGCTGGGGATTTTAATATTTACATTGATAATCCAGAAATCAATGCTGCAAAAGAACTCATGACTGTTTTTAACACTTTTGATCTGACTCAGCATGTTCAAGGACCCACGCACAATCGTGGACACACTCTAGATTTACTTATAACTAAGGGTTTACACATTCCATCGACTGTTGTTAAGGATGTCGCACTATCTGATAATTTCTGTATTTTCTTTGATATATTGATCACTCCAGCCATTGAAGACAGATCTGTCCCTGTCAGAAAGAGATGCATAAATGAGAACACTAGTGAGCAAATGCAATGAGTTTGCCCATTTCTTGACTGATAAGATCAATAATATCAGAAAGGCAATCAACTCATCCAATCAGCCAAGTTGTGTCGACGTCAGACAAGCTCAACCACAACTTAAGAAATCAGACAGTATGTCTGATTTCATGGCAATTGATGATAAAATCTTGGAAGAGATTGTGCAGATTATGAAAACATCAACCTGCAGTCTTGACACACTCCCCCCATCATTCTTCAAAACGGTGTTTAACTCTTTAGAAATGGATCTTCTAAAAGAGGTAAATGCTTCACTTCTCTCAGGGACCTTTCCAAACTCACTTAAAACTGCAGTTGTTAAACCCCTCCTGAAAAAGAGCAACCTGGATAACAGCCTATTGAGCAATTACAGGCCAATTTCAAATCTCCCTTTCATTGGCAAAATCATTGAAGTTGTTTTTAACCAGGTTAGCACGTTCTTAAGCTCCAAGGGATGTTTAGACAATTTTCAATCTGGTTTCAGAGCACATCATAGTACAGAGAGCGCCCTTATAAAGATAATCAATGATATCCGCCTAAATACAGATTCAGGCAAACTAACAGTGCTAGTATT
>CAIGQV010019589.1:148862-170851 GCA_903798115.1 Danio jaintianensis
GTCGATCACAGCATACTTCTGGATAGGCTGGAAAACTGGGTTGGGCTGTCTGGGACGGTCCTCAAATGGTTCAGATATTACCTTGAAGGGAGAGGTTACTATGTCAGTATAGGTGACCATAGGTCGAGGTGGACACCCATGACATGTGGAGTCCCACAAGGCTCAATTCTGGCACCTCTCCTGTTCAACCTTTATATGCTCCCACTGGGCCAAATAATGAGAAAGAACCAAATCTCCTACCACAGCTATGCTGATGACACTCAGATCTACTTAGCCTTACTGCCTAATGACTTCAGCCCCATTGACACCCTTTGCCAATGCATTGATCAAATTAACAGTTGGATGTGCCAAAACTTTCTTCAGTTAAACAAAGAGAAAACTGAAGTCATTGCATTTGGGAACAGAGATGAGGTTCTCAAGGTGAATGCATACCTTGGCTCTAAGGGTCAAACAACAAAAAATAAGGTCAAGAATCTTGGTGTGATTCTAGAGTCAGATCTGAGTTTCAGTAGTCATGTCAAAACAGTAACTAAATCAGCATACTATCATCTCAAAAAACATTGCAAGAATTAGATGCTTTGTTTCTAGTGAGGACTTAGAGAAACTTGTTTATGCTTTTTTCACCAGCAGGGTGTATTACTGTAATGGACTCCTCACTGGCCTTCCCAAAAAGACAGTCAGACAGTTGCAGCTCATCCAGAACGCTGCGGCCAGGATTCTGACCAGAACCAGGAAATCAGAGCACATCACACCTGTCCTCAGGTCTTTACACTGGCTCCCAGTTACATTCAGAATAGATTTTAAAGTATTACTACTTGTCTATAAATCACTAAATGGCCTAGGACCTCAATACATTACAGATATGCTCACTGAATACAAACCTAATAGATCACTCAGATCTTTAGGATCATATAAACTAGAAATTCCAGGGGTTCAGTCAAAGCAGGGTGAATCGGCCTTCAGCTACTATGCCCCCCGCTGCTGGAATCAGCTTCCAGAAATGATCAGAAGTGCTCCAACATTAGCACGTTCAAATCAAGACTTAAAACACATCTGTTTAGCTGTGCCTTTTGTTACGACCCTTGATGGAAATATGTCTAGGAAATTAAAAGGAGTAACATTGAGATGACCAAAAGAATAAACTGATGGTAAAAGGTGGCAAGAGAAACACAAAACAACAAATTAGCACCGCAAAAGATTTATTGCTCCCACAAACCATATATTTACAATATGTACAAACAATAATAATATAATAATAAATTTGAAAAACCAAGACAAACGGGAGAGGGAACTGAAAGTTGCGCTAGAAAAATCAAAGAAATAATTATAACAAAAATATACCCTTAATCTCCTCCAAATACTCTAAATAAGAAAACAATATGAAAAGAAAAGTCTTCAGCGCAAATGCGCCCTGAACCTACACTAACTAACAACAAAATTACAGATTAGCGCACTTCGCCAACTAGTGTGTCTATACATCAATAATCCTGCGGGCAAGGTATGTATGTCACGTGACTTACTGTGCTGTTCCAGATCTTCCCTGTCTGCAAGTTTTTACAATTTTTGAATGGAGCATTAGCGGGCTAAAAATGTGCAATACACATGATATACGTCGTGAACTCAGATATTACAAAACGACAAGACTTTAAAAACAGACAGTCAAACAGTTCTACTCAAATTCAGCAATAGTATCAACTAAAAACATACGGACACCACCAAACAGACAACACGCCAAACAACAATAGCTGCTGTCTTCCAGTTGCCGCTTCCGCTTTAAATATCTCTGCACCGATTGTGATTGGCAGAGAGAATATGAGTCGTCATAGGGTTGATTATGATTGGCAGTCCTGTCAGCCAATAGTGTTCCAAATGTAGGCGGGACCTGTGAAAAATGACAGGCCAGGGAGAAAGACAGAGAGAGAAAGAACATACATGCATAAAACAGTGTACGGTTCGTAACACTTTACTGAATGAGCACTGTGCTACGGCCCACAGATTCCACTATTATGTCTTTCTTTTCTTTTTCATTCTTTTATAACCTGTTTTAACACAGTTTAATCTGTTTTTATATTATTTGTTTTTATGTTCTTATACTTGTCTTTTATTCCTGTTTATGTAAAGCACTTTGAATTTCCACTGTGTATGAAATGTGCTATAGAAAATAAACTTGCCTTGCCTTGTTCATTAGCAAGTCTATGGATTTTTTTTGCAATACTCGACGCACGTGGCACACTTACATGGTTATAATCAATAACCAGTGATAATACTGAACATAGGCATAGACAGCTAAACATTTTGCTATATAAATGATAACATTACAAATAATGCGTGCGCGTTCTGTGAAAAACAGACCCCTCCAAGGTACCACGCCAGCTCCACCTGCACAAATGAGCTCCATGAGAGTATGACTCGTCATTCTCAAGTCATACAAAAGATTCATTCAAAATGAATGAATCATTCAAGAACGACCCATCACTACACTACACATTTTTTTTTCTTCACTTTTGCCAATTGGTAAAGTTTGTTCCTCGCCGCTGTCGCCAGTGGCTTGGATGGTTCGGGACTTGTGGAGCTGCGCATCAATGGATTTGCTATTCAGTGTTTGGACTCTCAGCAGTGAAAATTAAACCACACTGAACTTAACTAAACTGAACTTAAACTCTGAAAACTGGACTGACACTGTTTTCAATTTACTATAATCTTCTATGTTAAGTTGCTTTGACACAATCTACATTGTAAAAGCGCTATAGAAATAAAGATGAATTGAATTGAACTACACACATCATGGAGGAACATGCAGCGTTGATCAACACAGAAAACGTACTGGTCTATAAAAAGAAAAACAATGGTTCACTTATCTGGAGATGGTTCGGATTTAAAACTTCCGATGAGCAGCAAAAAAAGCTCATCTGCAGGGAATGTTATAAATCAGTTGTAACAAAATGTGGAAGCATGTCAAATCTCTTTCACCACTTACAGCTTTACCATGACGAAGTACAATGAGTATTAGGCAGCCACAACTCAAACATCTGACCCAAAACAAAGCTCTCTGGAAGAGACTGTTTTCATCACAGTACTCTAAAACAATTCGAGTTACTTCTCATCTATACTATCATCTACTTCTACATCTATAGTCTATTCTTTTTCATCTCATTTAAATATTTAGTAAAAAAAATGTTTAGTCAAAAAACAAAGTGTAGGATTTTTTACATGGAGTGAAAGTCTGATCTTTAGATATGTTTGATATGTGCACTGTTTAATAATTGTGCACAATATAGACCTATAAATGTAAATGTGTAATGTTGGACTATTTCTTTTAAGTCCTCCCCAGTTCAATGATTGGTCAGGAGTCGATAAATAAAAAATAAAAAAAAGATTTATTTATCAAACATAAGTGAACAAAGTGAAAATCAGGATCCTGGGCTTTTGAAGAATTCTCAGCCAAGCAGTCTGAATGTCCAAAAGCTCCTGAACTCTTTGGACTCCATCCTTTTATCCATCAGCAGTGTCAAAGTTCCTTGACCACTCCTCAGAGCAGTTAACCCCAATCTCTGTTGTTGCCATCAGCTGTTTTCAGGCAGAATCAGCTCTCAAAGGTCTATGTGGTCTGCACACAAAGATACATCTGCATACAGAAACAATGGGGAAGTGAAAGTATCACCCTTTCTTGAAATACTGGACACAATTTACTGACATCTGGGCGCAGCAAGCAACTGTAGCAAAAAATCATAAAAGCACAGCTGAGTATCATAACTTCCATATAGACATATCAGGATAATATAAATTTTATGAAAGCAGATCATAAATCACACATACACACATAGCAGTACAAATGATGGAGCGGTGCTGCATCTACCCACATCTGCTTTTCCTCCTAGCCCTGTCTATGAACTCTTGACCTGTGTATGTACCCGTCTAGGGGAATAGCCCAACTTCCCCTTATCTCCCCCGTGGTTTAGCAATTAGTTAGAAACACATCATAACATGTGTTAAGTAAAAATACGCTGTATCAGGAAAAATTGTTAGACATCATCATATCCGACAAAAACACATAGTAAAGAATGAATAATGAGGCAAATGGGAGTATATTCCTCTAATAACAAAAATACATCAAAAGAAAAGATAGTAAGACAATAAAGCAATATTTTTCCTCATCTGCACCAGTTCTCCTTTCTGCACAGAAGTCACACATCACAGCTGCACCCCAGACAGGGACTTCCTGCAAGACTTGTTTGTTACAGATTTAGTTATTTGACATTATTGGGGTGGAAAGTTCCTGTCTCATTCTAAGGTCAAACAGAATATCTCATCAAATCACTGCGTGGACTCATTACATTATTATGGTTCGTGCAAACACATACAGTCGTGGCCAGAAGTTTTGAGAATTAGATAAATATTGGAAACTGGAAAAGTTGCCGCTTAATTTTTTAATAATGGCAATTTGCATATACTCCAGAATGTTATGAAGAGTGATCAGATGAATTGCATAGTCCTTCTTTGCCATGAAAATTAACTTAATCCTAAAAAAATTCCACTGCGTCTCATTACTGTCATTAAAGGACCTGCTGAGATCATTTCAGTAATCATCTTGTTAACTCAGGTGAGAATGTTGATGAGCACAAGGCTGGAGATCATTATGTCAGACTGATTGGGATAGAATGGCAGACTTAACATGTTAAAAAGAGGGTGATGCTTGAAATCATTGTTCTTCCATTGTTAACCATGGTGACCTGCAAAGAAACGCGTGTAGCCATCGTTGCGCTGCATAAAAATGGCTTTACAGGCAAGGATATTGTGGCTACTAAGCTTGCACCTAAATCAACAATTTATAGGATCTCCGATTTATAGGATTTCCTCTTCAAGGAAAGAGGTTCAATTCTTGTTAAGAAGGCTTCAGGGCGTCCAAGAAAGTCCAGCCAGTGCCAGGATCATCTCCTAAAGAGGATTCAGCTGCGGGATCGGAGTGCCACCAGTGCAGAGCTTGCTCAGGAATGGCAGCAGGCAGGTGTGAGCACATCTGAACGCACAGTGAGGCGAAGACTTTTGGAAGATGGCCTGGTGTCAAGAAAGGCAGCAAAGAAGCCACTTCTCTCCAAAAAAACATCAAGGACAGATTGATCCTCTGCAAAAAGAATGGGGAATGGACTGCTGAGGACCTGGGCAAAGTCATATTCTCCGATGAAGCCCCTTTCCGATTGTTTGGGTCATCTGGAAAAAGGCTTGTCCAGAGAAGAAAAGGTGAGCACTACCATCAGTCCTGTGTCATGCCATCAGTAAAGCATCCTGAGACCATTCATGTGTGGGGTTGCTTCTCATCCAAGGGAGTGGGCTCACTCACAATTTTGCCCAAAAACACAGCCATGAATAAAGAATGGTACCAAAACACCCTCCAACAGCGACTTCTTCCAACAATCCAACAATAGTTTGGTGAATAAAAATGCATTTTCCAGCACGATGGAGCACCGTGCCATAAGGCAAAATTGATTTCTAAGTAGCTCGGGGACCAAAACGTTGAAATTTTGGGTCCATGGCCTGGAAACTCCCCAGAACTTAATCCTATTGAGAACTTGTGGTCAATCCTCAAGAGGCGGGTGGACAAACAAAAACCCACTAACTCTGACAAACTCCAAGAAGTGATTATGAAAGAATGGGTTGCTATCAGTCAGGATTTGGCCCATAAGTTGATTGAGAGCATGCCTAGTCGAATTGCAGAGGTCCTGAAAAAGAAGGGCCAACACTGCAAATACTGACTCTTTGCATTAATGTCATGTAATTGTCTATAAAAGCCTTTGAAACGCATAAAGTGCTTGTTATTATATTTCAGTACATCACAGAAACAACTGAAACAAAGATCTAAAAGCAGTTTAGCAGCAAACTTTGTGAAAACTAATATTTGTGTCATTCTCAAAACTTTTGGCCACTTTGACTGTATATAATTCAAAAGAAGCATTAGACTATACTTTTATTCCTTCAATTCCCTCTCTTGATCTCTTTTAGAGATCACATTTCTGCTTCTTCCTCCTCAGACTCCGCATCTCTTATTCCCAGCAATGGCATACTTTAGGGAGGAGGAGCCTCTTTCTTCTCAATTGCTGCAACAATCATTCTGTTACACAATGACCTAAAACACGGTATGCAACAACAACCACAAGTAACCAAAATTCCCAAACATATCCCCATAGAGCTCATAATAAATATTATCACCCCCTTCCAATTCCCGAACATATCAGTAAACCATTTATCAATGGGGTTATTAATTCCAGAGTGTTCCTGCATCTCAGTAGTCAGTAGGCCCTTAGTCCTTCCAAAGCTCGTGACAGTTCCATCGGGGGCAGTGTTGTTTGGTCCACAAATTATTGTCTGAGTATCCTGTAGCCATGGCCAATAAGTCATGTGGAGTCAATTTGGTGTAGTCAGTAGTGATTACGGTTGGGGCAGAGTTAGGATTGCTAACATTCTGCAGTGAGACTGAGATGGGGGATGGTGTGGCCACAGTTTTGTCTACATAGTTTACTACTTACTTTTAATGAATCCCATAGAATCAGCACCACTCTGGTCTACCCCCAGCACAATGTACAACCATGAATTCCCAGTTTCAGTAGTCTTATTGAAAGAGTTATAGGATTCTGATTTGTGTTACTGGCATAATCCCTTTAGATATTAATCCCATATTGAGCTTGGTCTTTTGGTTGCCACTCTCCCGAATATGCTTCTACCTGTCACCAATTACCACATATCTGTTGATATCCCGAGTACGCATTGGCTGTATGTTTGGTTGCGCACCATCCATTATTGCTACTATCCGTACAGGAGTATTTCACGTGAATCTTCTTGTCTATACATATGTAGCGCCACCTAGGTTTATTAAGTTTAAGATAGCGCTCCAGGTTCAATAAACTAAATGCCTACTAGAATGTTGAAGTTAGGCCCCTCTGATATAATTCAATGATGTAATGTAACTGAGATAAATTAGAATATAAATATTCACCAAGTTTGAATAAAATTACCAGAAATGAACTCTGTGAATAATAAAACTCTTAGATAAATCAGAAAATATAATGAATTTAATTAGAATAGAAATGTAAAGATTGGGAAACAAAAATCCAGGTGTAACCAAAATGGTTGATCAAAATATGGAATTTATGCACAATCAAAAGAAAGTAAAATAACCGAAATATAAGTCAACACAAAGGATTTACCATGAAAAATAATAAATAAACAAATATAGAAAAATACCACCTTTACACACTCGAAAAATTACACTTTATAAAATAATAAGTCAACAAGTGACTAAAGGGTGACAGACTCTTTGAAGTAGGTTTCTCTTTGTAAATACCTAAAATTGTGTCACTGAATTACACACTGAATTACCTATATACAAACTATTCACATTATAAAACTGTACTGCAAAACACGCAGGAGTTTTTATGCTCACTGCATAACCATAAATCAAAACTCAGTGGGCCCACACACTCACACACCTCGTTGCAGGCCTGTACCGTTGCTAGTGTACGTAGTGGACGGAAAAAGGAAAATGGCCTTTTCACTCTCCTGAGCACAAATAAAATTAAACAAAGTACCTCAGATCCAGATGACAGTGATCTAGATGACAGCAATTAAGCGATCCAGCGGACAACGATCCAATGCGCAGCGATCGATCGGCGAACTCCTGCCGCAGGTCTCTTTCAAATCCTCGCTTTCACTTTCAATCGTCAGCTGACGAAATGCATCTCCCACGTAGCCAGAGGAACCACCAAATATCCCGGCAATTTGGGGTGCTATCTGGTCCTAAAACTGACAGTCTTTTCTCTTGATTTTTCGTTTAACCGTTTCTCTCTGGAGTTCAGTTCAAATCCGCTGTACTGTCAGTTAACGTTATAGGAATTTAAAAAATGCCTACTCACTCTAAACTGACACAGGTTACTTATCTGATAAACACTCACAGCGAACCCAAAACAAACACAAAATAAACTCAAAGTAATCAGAACCGTGTTATTCACACGCGATCTATATTACAGTATCGTGTTTTACACTCTGTGTATGTCACTCAATCCGTTTCTGCGCGCAGCGCGTCTCTGCTCCAGTTTCCAATCTGCCGGTTGTCAATCATCATCTACCTCTCTCCTCCAAACAACCAATCACATCTCACACTCCATACCGGAGGGCGGGACTAAACACATATAAACCAATCATGAAGGAACCCCTAACAAACTTGTTAACCCCTTGTATTTCTGAACTTGCTATCTGATCATGTTCTTAAAGACATACACACATATTATAACACATCAACGTAAAGATGTGTGTATATTCACAAATGTACACAAAACTCATTTTAGATTTAGTTCTGTTCTAGAACCCACATAACTAAATAAATAACCTTAAGATTATTTCACAAACTTAAAATCTTGTAGAATTTTATTCTACTGGGTTACACATATATACACATCTTGGGTTCTAAAGCCTTTTTTGTTATTTCCACATTGGATTACAGAGCACAAATCAAATGTATAAGATGTGGTGGAGCCACGCTCATACGTTATTTGGAGTACATTATATGACTGCATGACTGAGTGTGTTGTTAAAACTGTCAGAGGATGATTCATGATGATGTGCAATGTTTTTTCGATTATCTTTGCCAAACCTGCAGCAAATCTGGCTCATGGTGGTTGTCTCTGTTCTACCTGATCTAATAAAACTCTTGCATATGGCAAGACACGCCTGATGCCTGAGATTTTTTGAAACAGAACCCTGTGGGCCATTGGTTTCTGACACATCCAGGAAGAATTTCTTAGAGTAGTCAGCACATTGTAAGTTAGCTGCCTTTGACATCTGTTGTTTCAATGCAATGACGGCTTTTTCGGCCTCTGGGGTCCAGTTCAGACTTGCATTCAAATTTTTCATACCTTGTTCTTTAACCAAGTCTCTCAGTGGGGTTGTTAGTGATACATACATTGGTATATAGTGTCGACTGAAACCTGTCAACCCCAGAAATGACAACATATCTTTCACAATCAGTGGCTTTGAGTGATGTAAAATGTCTGTTCTATGATTACCAGTTAAACCGCACCCATTAGCCGATACTACTCTGCCCAAAAAGGTGACCTGCTGTCTGCACACCTGTAGTTTTTCTTTGCTTACCTTAAAGCCAGTGTCAAAAAGGGTCTTTAACACTGTTTCTGTCGCAGTTAAACATGCCTGTTTCGAGGTAGCTGCTAGTCCATATATTGAATCAGAATTGTGCCTTCTGGTAGATAACATGGGGACAGTTTATCTCTTAGGATGCCATTAAACAACCCAGGTGATAGAATGAATCCTTGGGGTAGTCTGTTGTAAGTGTATTGCTGCCCCCTGTAGGTGAAAGACAGGCAAGGTTGACATGTTTTTGAAATTAGGGTGCAAAAGAAAGCATTAGCCAAGCCTATGCATGTGAACCAAATGTGGTCGGAGGTCAACGTTGCCAATGCAGTGTATGGGTTTGGAACAGGAAGAGAAGGAGTTGTAACCAATGCATTGATGTGCCTCAGGTCATGTACCATTCTATATTTGTCTGTTCTAGGCTTTTGAGCTGGCAATAATGGAGTGTTCCACTCTGATTGGGTAGCAGTCAGCACACCTGATTCCAACAGTCCCACTGTTGTCTCCATGCCAGCCACTGCTTCTGGTTTGTTTCAATTCAATTCAATTCAATTCAATTCATTTATTTCTATAGCGCTTTTCCAATGTAGATTGTGTCAAAGCACCTTAACATAGAAGATTATAGTAAATTGAAACAGTGTCAGTCCAGTTTTCAGAGTTTAAATTCAGTTTAGTTCAGTTCAGTGTGGTTTAATTTTCACTGCTTAAAGTCCAAACACTGAAGAGCAAATCCATCGTTGCACAGCTCCACAGGTCCCAACCATGCAAGCCAATGGTGACAGCGGAGAGGAACAAACTTCACCAATTGGCGAAAGTAAAGGAAAAAAACCTCTAGAGAAACAAGGCTCAGTTGGGCACGACCATTTCTTCTATGGCCAAACGTCTTGTGCAGAGCTGCAGTCTAGGCGCCGGAGGCTGGAGAACGCTGGACGTCCATCGTGGAGAAGGTGCAGGTGGGAGAGGTCACCGGCTGGTGTACAGGCTGGCCCTTCAGGATAATGCGAAGACTCGTCTGTCACTTGGGTCTTACAGGAATCCGTCTCATGCTCTCCACTCCTCCATGACCACCACAGCAGCTGCTCAGAATACGGCCTGGTCCAGGATTATGGAAACCTCAGGAATAAAAAAAAGACTAGCATAAGCGCAGATGCCGTTAAAATTATAATGTCCTAATTAAATTAAAATGTGTTCCCGGCTCCGGTTGCCCTAAATAATGCAGATTAACAATCCTTTAAAGGATTTGTATTTCAAAAGCATTTGTGTTTTATGTGTATGCTAATGCAAAGAGATGTGTCTTTAATCTAGTTTTAAACTGACAGAGTGTGTCTGCTTCCCAAACTGAGCTGGGAAGGCTGTTTCTATACTGTGGTACCCAAATTGGGCTATTGTTAGACAATGAAAATGAGATTGGCTCAACATTACAAAACCCTACATCTGTGGGTCCCTCTGACCACAGAATGGGTGGCATGGAAGCAATCAGTGGTTCTGCTGCCTCGTCATCAGTCTGCTCTCTACCATGACACCTAGTCAGTCGTCTATGTGTCGTGATGCCTGTGTCAGTGGTGGCGTGTTGGATTTTGTAGGTTTCCTGTGATGGGGAGTAAAAGACATTTGGTATATTAGATTCAGCCCAATCTGTGACCCCTAAAAATCGTTTGGTCATTGAGCCTAATTCTCTAGCCTCATGAGCTGAGTTCAAAACTATTGACACATGGGGAGCCGCAGACTCTGACATCTCATACCACTTTGTTTGTTCTTCTGTCAGTGAAATTGGGGCAACCACCCCTTCTTTCCCTATTATTAATAAGCCCATCCCTCTTAAGACTCATTTATCTCCCTCTATTGCCCCAAATTGGTCTTTGTAGGGCATGTCATCAATTCTATCATAATAGAGTGTGCAGTGCAGCAGGGGAAGGAAAACACCCAATTTTTAATCCAAGGTTTCCAGAGGTTGTATAGGGAGAAAAAACCAATTAGAGTCATCACCCGTGGGGCCAAGCTCCAACCAGTAAATATTAGCCCCTTCCCATTTTTCAGAGGATGACAATAGCCATTGTCCTCCTGTAGACATTGTGTTTGTTGAACAATTCATTGATTTTCCATTAGGGTAGGAGAGGATAATTCCATCAGGTGAGCACAAAATACTGGCTCCAAATTTAATCAACAAGTCTCTCTCCAAGAGGATGCCTCGACCAGAAGCACCACCTCCTCGGGGACCCCTAGGTTGTTTGTTTGCTGGACAGTGCCCTGGATCTCCACATGTAAAACAACCCCCCTGGTTTGATCCCCCCTGACTTACCCCTGATCTACCCCTGCCTCTTCCTCTATTTTGACCTCCCCTGCCATTTCCCCCATAGTTTCATAGAGTTTGGCCATAGGTTTGTGTGGGTTGGTAGTGTGCTGGGCATGGGCCAGGAAAATCAGGTAAAAATGGTCCTGGGGCCCGGGTGTGTGGTGTCGTGTATTGATAGCCTTGATTTTGAGCCGGATTGATTGGTGGCATAGCGTGTGCACCTGCTGACGAGGCTGGGTTTAGAGACATTTGTTTGCCCTTCTTACCATCTGTTTTTTCCTGTAATTTGGCTTTAGCTTCTTCCAATTGTAATTTTAGCAACTTATTTTTGGTCTTTTCCAAGTCCTCCTCATCCTTCACTGCCCTGTCAACTGCTCTATCTGCGTGGTGCACAAAGTGCCTTTTCCACACATCAGTGGTGGCTACTGGTATATCAGGGTTGTTTTTCATTGCCTGTTTTACACTTACTGGGGGTCCTGCTAGCACTGCTGACCTGAATAAATCTCTTGTGATAGGGTTGGCATTACAAATTTCTTCCACTTGTGACTCCCATTCACTTCCACACCTGTGCAGGTAAGCTGCTCCAGTTTCACCTGACTGCATTTTAAATTTCATGTTCTGATAAGTGGTGGGTGGGGTTGGGTGTAATGCCCTCAGGGCCATCCCTACTTTTGTCATGACTCGTTCAAATGGGTAGTCATTACTTACGTCATTCAGGCCAGCCTCAGTTTCAAAGGCCTTGAGCTCAGAGACAGTCATTATGTGACCCAGTAGGAGGCCCATATCCCGTACTGCTAAAACAGTGCCATGACACAGTGCACTTAATTTTGACAGCCATCTTCCCCCACCCTTTGTTATTGGGGGGAGCCTACAGAGGATGGCATTCATGTCTGAATGGGCCCATGGTTTATATACGTCATCCCCATCTCTACCAGCTACCAGAGGCATAGCCAATGGCGGTGGGCCCAGTTTTCCTTTTTCTGACTCATAATGGTATTCTGAACATTCCGTTTGCTGCTCTGCCAATAAGGCACTTCCTGAACTCGTGTCTACATATGGAGTGGAAGTCATGACCCCATAGATTCTCACTCTGCTAGTTTTTTCACCACCCCACTCCTCTGTGCTGTCCAGCCCTGAACCCTGTGATGATGCACTTTTTACTGACTCTTTCTCATCCTGGTGATTTGCTTGTTTAGCTCTTTCTATTTGCTTCGACAGGTTAGCTAATTCTCTAGCAATTTTGCTCTCAACCTCCTGCAGTTGACTTGTCAGCAATTGTCTCTCATCTCCCATTACTGACACATCCAATGTTCCTCTGTTTATTTCTAGTACTGGTTGTTGGTTGTATGATGGGGGATTTTCCATTATGGGGCATGATGGTGACTTGAGTTTATTAGTCAATTTAGGGTATATAGAGCCTCCTGTTGGTCCCTTATCACTGATGGCCTTCTGTTTTCCCCCTTTACCCCTGACCTTATCTACTGCAGTAGCAATCACAGCAAAGCTAGACCACTTCCTCAATTCTTCCTTCTCTTCCTGTGCTTTCAAATATTTTTCTTTTGATGAAAAAGAAAAAAATATTCCTGGTGTTGTTTCAATGCTATATGTGCCCTTTCTTCCATTCCTCTCATTTTTTTGGGCCAAATTGGTTTTTTGTATCTGTCTTATCTGTCCTACCAAAAATGTATTTTAATTGCTCCCACCCTTCCTCTACTTCCTTCTGTCTGGCTTTAACAAGTTTTGGGTCTGCCTGTGCTGTAGCCAATTCTGCTATTCTTTTCAACTGAGACTGAATTGAAGGACAGCCATTTACACAAAATAATGTTAAAATATTGGGGTAATAGGCAATACAATAATATTTCAGTCTAGCGGACAAATCAAACAAACAATACTATAGCGTCCCACCGCTATAGACTTTTGTGCACGGGTAAGCTTTTGGCCTTTTACAACGTCCCACGGTTGAAGGTTACCACCCTATCTTTTGCAGCGTACCACGGGTAGTTTAGGAACTCTGTCCAAGGACGTTCCCAAACAACAGTTCCGGTCTGTTGACTTGGGCCCTGGCCTTTTATCACACTCTATTTTCTAATCAGTGTGAATGGTTACCACCCAAATTTTATTTATTGGTTCAGAGCCAAAGGGCGTTTCCTTATGATGGTACCCTGGCCTTTTATCTGTGTAATTACCAATAAACACAGAAGGTTACCACCCTGACCGTTTTGATATTCACACTAGTATTGTCAAATACTACTGTCGGATGTTCACCCTATGGTCATAGAGCTATCCTGGCCTTTTGTTTTTATTCACAGATCAATAGGACGGGTTTACCACCCCAACTATTTGTTTTCCAGATACCGCCGGAAGGCGTTTCTCCCAGCGTTAGACTGGGATTACCCTGGACTTTTTACATCCCACGGCTGCAAGTCTAGCCAACTTATCTTCTATGGATTATAACTATTATAACCAAGGGTATATTCACAGCATCCTACGGCTGAAAGTTAACTTGTCTTAACTAACTCAAGGGTCACAGTTAGGGTTGGGGTTAGGTTTAAATCACTTTGTTCACTTACAGACCAAACGGTCAATTTAACACTTTAATATCTAAAACACTTCAGTTTTTCTCATTCAACACAAAATTTAGTTTTAATCAATAGCAGAATTTTGATAGAAACAGGCTTTTGCTTACCTTTTTCTAGCGACCGGTCAAGTGTTATATGAAGAAATGCCGCTGATGTTCAGTGTGGAGTTCGGTGAAACGAGCCCCTCCTTACAGACTCCTTGGGAGACCAATCCCGGACGAGCCCCCAAATTTGTTGGACTATTTCTTCTAAAGTACTCCCCAGTTCAATGATTGGTCAGGAGTCGACAAATCAAATTCCAAAAAAGATTTATTTATCAGACATAAGTGAACAAAGTGAAGATCAGGATTCTGGCCTTTTGAAGAAACCTCAGCCAAGCAGTCTGAATGTCTAAAAGCTCCCGAACTTTTTGGACTCCATCCTATTATCCATCAGCAGTGTCAAATTTCCTTGGCCACTCCTCAGAGCAGTTAACCCCAATCTCTGTTGTTGCCATCAGCTGTTTTCAGGCAGAATCAGCTCTAAAAGGTCTATGTGGTCTGCACACAAAGATACATCTGCATACAGAAACAATAGGGAAGAGAAAGTATCACCCTTTCTTGACATACTTGACACAATTTACTGACATCTGGGTGCAGCAAGCAACTGTAGCAAAACATCATAAAAGGACAGCAGAGCATCATAACTTCCTTATAGACATATCTGGATAATATCAATTTTATTAAAGCAAATCATAAATCACACACACACACACACAGCAGTACAAATGATGGAGCGGTGCTGCATCTACCCACATCTGCTTTTCCTCCTAGCCCTGTCTATGAACTCTTGACCTGTGTATGCACCCGTCTAGGGGAATAGCCCAACTTCCCCTTATCTCTGCAGCTCTGTCTCTAGCCGACACCCACACACAGCTCTCGTGGTTTAGCAGTTAGTAAGAAACACATCATAACATGGGTTAAGTTAAAATACGCTGTATCAGGAAAAATGGTTAAACATCATCATATCTGACAAAAACACGTAGTAAAGAATGAATAATGAGGCAAATGGGAGTATATTCTTCTAATAACAAAAATACATCAAAAGAAAAGAGTGAATAGTAAGACAATAAAGCAATATTTTTCCTCATCTGCACCAGTTCTCCTTTCTGCACAGAAGTCACACATCACAGCTTCACCCCAGACAGGGACTTCCTGCAAGACTTGTTACAGATTTAGTTATTTGACATTATCGGGGTAGAAAATTCTTGTCTCATTCTAAGGTCAAACAGAATATCTCATCAAATCACCGCATGGACTAATTAGATTATTATGGTTAGAGCAAACACATATATGTGTGCATAATAAGTATGAGCACATGTATATAATTCAAAATAAGCATTAGACTATAATTTTATTCCTTCAGTATCAAAAAACCCCACATACAGCTGATTTAATTGTTTTTTATAAATCACACAAATGTGTTATACAGGATTACTTATAACAGTTATTGTGACATAAAATACTGTGTTGCATATTTACATTCAATGTGGTTCTTTTCTATCCTACAATACTTTTTGTTATTATTTAAGTTTGTTCCTTTTTTGCTCTGACAATGTTATCTATGGTTCTATTTACTTTGTTATTTGCACATCAGAGCTGTTTATAATTTTAAAAGCAGGATTTATTTATCAGAGATTTTGTGCAGCTGTTTATTTGTAAACAGGGAGGGAAACCCCTGTGTTTGAATTATATTTTGCTCAAAAACGGTTTAATAAAGGCTTTGACTCTTAAGTAACCATTTATGGAAAAATACCGGGTATATATCGTATACAGTCATTGCTCCTAAAAATACAGAGATATGAATTTTTGTCCATATCGTCCAGCCCTATGTGATACCTTGAGTTGGTCCTGGGTTTACTCTGTGAGCTTGTCTGTGCAGCATTGTGCAGTAGCTCTCTCTCTCTCCTGGCCTTTCTCTTCCAGCTTGTTGATACAGCTTTGTGCACACGTCAGCTCCTTCTGAAGATGGGTGATGTGCTTGTCTCTGAGCTTGAGCTGGGCTGTGAAGGTGTCACTCAGGAGCCAGGTGAATTTGGTTAGCTCTGGGTGGTTGTGATTCTGGCTTGAGTTGTGTGTCAAGAGTCTCTTCAGAATAATGAATATTACTAAGAGTAATATAAGTTAAGTTGCCTTGTGGGTGAGGCCATCCGTGATGCCTCTTAGCCAGATGTCCACATCTTCTCCTCAGGCAGTGGGGTTTGCAGTCAGTGACATGCTGGGAAGTGAAGAATGACACAGATTTTTGCGATGTTATCTGCCTATATGTAGTGGAGCAGCTAAATGTTGTTTGTTTCAGTGTAGAGATCTGCGCAGGACTGAATTTTTAGTCCTGCTCCTGTCCGCTCCTGCCAGGTTTTATTCCGCACCCGACCGTTCCCGCTAAATTTAGATCTGGTTTCCAAAATCTCACGTTAAAATTAGGTACTACCAAAAGAGAGAGATAACAGATAAAAGTGTAGGTTGTGCAAGGATTTTAGGCTAAATGTGAGTTTTGTTTGCCCCTTTGTGCTGAGACATGAGTGCCGCCTTAAACAGTGACGTGCAGTGAGGTTTGTGGCTGGTGAGGCACTGACTCTTTCAAAGTCAGATTTACAAACATATTCACTCAATATATTTGCCAACTACCCATTGTGTTTCATATGTCATATCAGCATTATTTCTATACACATAGCAGGTACATATTGGGCCAAGAAAGAATGTAAAATGTATAGCGATTAAAATATGCTACTGAGTCCAGACAGCCTATAACAAGCAACACACAGCACCACGGCAGATGCGCACGCTCTCTCTCATTCATACACATGCACAGCACCACGGCGGATGCACTTGTAATGGATGTCCTTCTGCGTTGTGTTGGTTGGTGGTAATAAGAAAATAATCCATACAGTAATGTAGTTGAACTGGAATTTATTTCTCGTATCACGCTCTCTGTATCAAAAAGCATATGCAACAGACATCAGGCCATTAAACCTTCACAGCACTGCAATGTCTGTCTGTCGGACGTCATCTCACAAAGTGAGTGCATGGGCACAATAACCATGTTGAAAATTAATAAAAACAATACATAAAGTAAATTAAATTAAATTAAATTAAATTAAATTGTGATTTGTAACATACCTGTGTTGTGAATTTCTAAGACGAGACAAAACCAGGGAGGCTTTCGGGTATCTTCAAAACAGAATTCTTTAATAAGAACTCGGCATAGCTGTGGCGTTCATCGAAAGATCTCTCATTCTAGTGCAGCTAGGCACTCAATATATAAATTTTTACAGCCAGTGATACATAATAGGAGGGGGCAAACCTCAACAAAGCATGCAAATGAAGTGTTGTTGTCAGCGGGGTAAATTGCATCTCCAGCCCCGATCTCATCAGCATATAAGTACCCATTCATGTTACATTTTAGCATGAAAACAAAGTGTGCAAATTAAGTACTGGAGCCAGAACCCGTCCTGCCAATTGACCAAAATGAAAGTGTTAACTAGCCATTTGTTAGACAATAGACACAACTGACAATTTGCATTACTTTGGAGACAGGTTCAGGTATTTTACATATAGGCTCCCTCAGAATGCATTTTACAATGTAATTTATATATTTAAATAAATTTGTGATCTTTCAGTTCCCCCTTTGAGAGTTCTAATAACTCTCACAAAATACAAATTTAGACACTTAAAAAAAAAGTTCATTGTTGTAACGTATTATGGTTACAGGCTCGTAGTACTTGCTCTGTGTCTTTTTACTGTCTATATTTACAAACGGCATACTGACACAGGAACAAACATGCCGCTATAGTCCATGGATTTCTTATAGGTAATATTCTGTTCTGTTTGGAACAGTCATTTCCTTGTCATGGGCGTGAGTCAAATGTTGAGTCAAACATTTGATACTTTGGATGCATAGATAGTACAACAGTAGGAAAACCAATAGAAGAATTGCTATTTCCTTGATCCACAGCCAGGGTTTACCTAACAGGTTTCCAAACCATGAAGAATTATCTTCAGTCATCTGGTGCAATTTTGCTGAAAGATCATGTATGTCTTGTTGAATTTTGTTCAAGTTCTTGGTTGGATCCATTAATCCGGTGCAGCACTCTGGGCCTATGATGGTGCAGGCTCCCCCTTGTTTTGCAAGGATGTAGTCCAAGGCCACTCTGTTCTGTAAGATCATTATCTTGTGGGAAGCAAGAGTGTCTGTGATATTACCTAGGGCCAAAGCTGTATCATTGGCCAGTTTCTGAACAGAATTTGATAAGCTTCTGACTTGATCAAGGGCTTGCATGACATCATATGACGGAATTAATGCTCCAAGAGTTCTTGACCACCATGTTTGTGCACAAGTGAGTCCTGGAATGCAGCCATCTTCTTCCTTTGTGGTAGAAGCTGAGTTATGCAGATGTAGAGAGCTTGGGGTGGAGTGCGTATTCTCTCTGATAGCCGGTAGAACATAAACCAGTGTGCACCTGCCATTGAATTGGCTGGGAAGGATGTCATAGGCTGACGTTCCACATAACCAAAAAGTTCCTGTTGGTGGAGGAATCATACACCACTGATTTACTGCAAAGAGTTTTGGAAGAGATCGTGTCCTGTGGAGACATGCTTCTAAATTCTTTTCCTTTATCCCTGCTGATTGAGTAATGTCCACATAGGATCCTGTTCTCATTTCAATTATAAAGTTGCAACGTTCATGAGGAATTTTTACCCAGTGGAGTTGAGGATGGAGCATAATTTTCCACGCACCAGGAAAAAGTCATTGGCAGTAGTAGATCTGTCATGATGGGAGTTGCTGAAGTTAGGTTGCAGGATGGTAATCCAGGAATGCAACATGGAGAAGCTGGAGGAGTTGTGATGTTGTGACATGTACTTTTGTTGTAGATTCCACTGGTATGAACTGCAAATAAGGTACACATGTCACAGTTGGATATGGGGTGTGCCACCCAGGGTATTCCTGCTCCTACTGAAGGTGGGTGTGGCATGCAGATGTTCTTTCCAGTGAACAAGGCATTTCTTGACATATTCATCAGCTCTAAGAATATGTTGCTTCGTGAGTCTATGGCTTGTCCGATGTTCATGATGGTCACTAGTACGGCAATCTTGATCATATTAATGGATGACTGAAGTTCTTGTATGTAGTTCTCTGCGTTGTGAGTTTTTTTCTCTGACGGTTGGTTTAGCAGTTGGTCTAGTTGTCTCTTGAAGGTTGTGACTGGACTTGCAGGTGAGAAGGTTGGTGTCTATGGGTCTCAGGACAACACGTTGTATCTGCACAGAATAAGAAAGAAAACAAAAGGCAACGAAACAGTATTTGTTGCAAAAAGAAAAAAAAAGTAAAATAAAAAAATAAAAAAAATGCAAACACTAGTTTTGTATCCTCTGTTCAATCTAATTCTGCTATAGTTGTTCCTTCTTCCCCTATTTCTTAATTCCCATGACACCTAAAGAACAGTGAGGTAAGGATTGTCCTATTAGCTTGTTCAACCTGTCCTGATGCTTGTGGCCTGTAGGGGCAGTGAAGATTCCACTTAATCTTCAACATTTTAGACACTTCCTTGACTACCTGTCCTGTGAAGTGTGTACCCTGATCTGAGTCAATGGAATCTGGTAATGCCCATCTGGGAATAAAATCAGTGATTAGACATTTAGCAGTATGTGCAGCTGTAGCAAGTCCTGTTGGATAAGCTTCAACCCATCTCGAAAACTTATCTATTACTATCAAAACATCAGTTTTTCCTTTACAGGGAGGTAATGATATGTAATCGACCTGCAGGTGACGAAATGGCCCCGGTGGAGCTGGGGTATGTGTTGCTGCTGTAGTTGCTGCTGGCACATCATTATTTTTCTGACATGTAACAGATCTTTTCACTGTTTCGGAGGCTACAGTTCTGAATTTTGGATTCCACCATTGATTTGAGAACCTGTGATTCATGGTTGCTGGACCACTGTGACCCAAATTGTGTATTTGTTGAGCCAAATATGGCAACAGTGATTCGGGAGCAACATATTTTCCCTCTTTAGTCCAGCAGCCAGATGAATCCACTGTGGCTCCTTTGTCTAACCATGTCCATGCTTCATATAAAGGAACATCTTTGTACAGATCAATGATTGATTCAGGAGGCAGAATTGTTTCTGTGCTGTACTACCTGAACATACTTGTACATTAGCATAATAACAAGCCTGTTTAGCAGCTACATCAGCAAGAGCATTCCCTTTAGTTTCCATTGTATTAGCTGTGAGATGTGCTTTCACTTTAATCACCGCCAATTTCTTAGGAAGTTTCATGGCAAACATTAGGTCTTTCACTAATCCAGCATGCTTAATGGGGGACCCGGCAAAAGTTAGAAACTGTCTACTTTGCCAAATGACACCAAAATCATGAATTACCCCAAAAGCATATCTGGAATCAGTGTAGATTCAGTGTAGATATTTGCAACTGATCCTGAAGCTAGCGTGCATGCTCTAGTTAAGGCTACTAGTTCTGCAGCTTGAGCTGACAAGTGATCTGGAAGACGACCTGAAGCTATTACTTCTGTGGTGGAAGTTACTGCCTAACCTGCTCGTCTGTTACCTTCAATGATTTGTGCTGAACCATCAACAAACAACTCCCATTCTGCATTTTCTATGGGTGTTTCTGCTACTTCACTTGTAGGTGTATATGTAAGCGTAACACAATCATGAGTCATTTCTCCTTCATCCTCTAACACAAAATCAGTCAATGCAGACATCATACATGAGGATGGGTTTGTGATTGGTGCACGCTGTAAAACAACGTTCGGGGCTGTGAGGGTCATTAACCAATTTCCCCAACGAGAGGAAGTGACAGAAGTGACTTTTGCTTGATTCATTAGTGCAGACACTGTGTGAGGGCATCTTATATTTACAGTCTGACCTAACACCATTACTGCTGAAGCCTGAAGAGCTAGATGAACTGCCTGTACTGCTCTAAGGCATGGACCCATACCTTGAGCGACTATGTCAAGTTTACCAGAATAGTAATGGATTGGGCGTAAACTGCCCCCATGATCTTGCATTAAACATGCTGTCATAAAGCCTGAGTGTTCATGAACATAAAGCACAAAGGGCCTATCTGATTGTGCAATTCCTAATGCTGGTGCTTGACATAGTGCTCTCTTCAAATTATTGAAACCGTTAAGCTGAGTTTCTTCCATACAAAAGGTATCAGAATCTTTAACCTGACCTTTCAATAAGTCATAGAGTGGCTGGGCAATTGATGCATAGTCTTCAATCCAAGGTCTACAGTAACCTGCAGTTCCCAAGAATGATCTGAGAGCTTTAATAGTAGTAGGTGGAGGTATTATTTTGACTGAAGCTGCTCGATCCTGTGTAATGGATCTATTTCCTGTACCAATTGTTTGACCCAGAAATGTAACTTGGTTTTTAGCATTTTGAGCTTTATGAAAGCTGCATGTATGTCCTTTTTTTATGCAAATAGTCTAACAATGCTGCCAATTCAGTTTTATGTACCTCATGATCTGTCGAGGCAATCAAAATATCATCGACATATTGAATCATAGTAGACTTTTTGACTGGACATTCTGGGTCACACAAATCACGTCTGACAGCTTGATGATAAATGGTTGGGGAATTCTGAAATCCCTGTGGTAACCGTGTCCACTGGTATTGTTCATAGTCAACTGTGAAAGCTAACCATGTCTAGCTGTCAGAGTGCAAGGGTACAGAAAAGAATCCATTAGACATATCAATCACTGTGAAAATTTTACAATCTAATGGTAAATCATTACAAATTGTAGATGGATTTGCTACTAATGGGGTGATTTTATCAATATGTTTATTGGCTACTCTGTAGTCTATGGTGAGTCTCCATGTTCCATTAGCTTTCTTTATAGGCCAAATGGGTGAGTTGCAGGTACTGTTGGTTTTAACTAGCACTCCTTGCTTCAGTAATTTTTCTATAATAGGTTTCACTCC
>CAIGQV010019589.1:173246-197998 GCA_903798115.1 Danio jaintianensis
ATTTTACAATGTAATTTATATATTTAAAGAAATTTGTAATCTTTCACCTGTATCAAAAAGCGTATGCAACAGACATTATTTTCCTTTAAAAATAAAAACAAATGAGAGTTTAAAAAAAAATTGTGTACTGATCAACAGACATTGCAGTGCTGTGAAGGTTTATTGGCCTGATGTCTGTTGATCAGTACACAATTTTTTTTTAACTCTCATTTGTTCTCATTTTTAAAGGAAAATAAAGAAATGCTACATAAGCCTTCTCAAAAATAAATACAAAATGTCAAACCTATTTAAATGAATCCCTAAATCAACATTTTACATGTAACATAAAATGTATATATTTAACGAAAAAAATAAACAAAATAATAAAATAAACAAATAAAGAATTTAATTTGGATTAACCATTGTGCTCATTAAGCTTAACTTATATGTCACGTTCTACACTCAAATCTGATCAAAATATGTTTCTCTCACAATAATGACACAATATTTAACCTTATTTAAAACATTGAATAATCTAAACATCCATATTTTTTTTATAATATCTGTATTTATAAGAGGAGCTGAAAAACGTACCTGTCTTTCGGACGCCATCTCACAAAGTGAGCGCGCACCGGAAACTATGTCAGCTGTCATCTCGCGCCTACGCGATAATATTCACTTATAAATACTTATATTATTTTCCATATGGATGTAAAGAGAACACCATCAAAACTTTAAACATTGAAACATGAATAACGAAAAATATTAAAGGAAAATGAAATTAATTAAATATTGTTTATATTGTCCATTTCCTTTAGATCGCCTTTCAAAATAAAATACCCTCCAGATAACGAATATGAACCAATAATCTAGTGCAATAACATACACACGCGCGCGCTCTCTCATTCACACACACACACACACGCACGCACGCACACACACAGCACCACAGCGGATGCGCGCGCTCTATCTCTCACGCTATCTCTCAGGAATGCTTATATTGTTAGACCGCCTGCTCCCGTTCAAATTACACCAGTTACCGACCGCTACCGCGTTTTATTCGGACATTTATTCCCTGATGGCTATGTGTTGGTCTCAATGTGAGAAAAGAATAGAGAGAGAACAAGGTTAAAACAAATTTAAGCAAAAATTTTTTATTTTTCTTTCAGTTATGAGAATATTTTCAATATTTCGTATCACTGAAAATGAAAAGTAATATTACTGCTTATATTTATGAGGGAAATGCTACAATTATAATTGTATATATAATTTTCTCTTATCTCAATCTGACAGGATTGACACCCCACACCTTACTTGTTGAACCGCTTACCAGAAATGCTTTTGAGGGGACGATTGCTCAATACTTGTTTCTGTCAATTGATCTTGGATGAAAAGTCAGAAGTTTTAAATGTATTCACAAATGCATGAATGGTATAAAAGCAAAGGATAGTTTGATTACAAATCAAATTTGAGAAATAATCAGGGGGAAGGAGAACTGAGTGGACCAGGTCCACAACTGGCTCTAAAGCCGTAGCATCTCACTATGAGTATAAAATTGGTAGTTGATGTACAACTAAAAAAAATAAGTAATAATGAGAGAGAGTTCCCAGATAGCAGACCTAAGTTGAATCAACATTGAATACATGTTAAAACATCAACCAAACTATCATTGAAACAACGTTAAAAGTTATCAATGATTTACGATTGTTGAACATTCAACAATGGTAAATACATCAAAATGGCCACAAAATCAGCATTTTTTCAACTAAAATTAAACCACTATTTACACTGAAACCAAAATTGAATAAACATTTAAATATCAACCAAACTTTCATGGAATTATTGATGAAATTTAGAAAGTAGATTTTTAGTCAATTTTTGCACCTTGAAATAATGTTAATTTAACAATGATAAATAGATCAAAATGGTCACAAAATCAGCATTTATTCAACTAAAATTAAATCGCTATTTACACTGAAACCAACATTGAATAAATGTTTAAACATCAAAAAAACTATCATACAATTAATATTGAAATTTAAAGTTGATTTTAAGCCAGTTTTGCCCCCTGAAATAATGTTATTACAATGATGCTGAGTAGATTAAAACAGTTACAAAATCAGCATTTGTTCAACTAAAATTAAAACAATATTTACATGGGAAAAAACACTGAAACAACATCAATTCAGTCCTGCTTTAAGTACAGTATGATTGTATTCCAATGAATGTAGCCTCCTTTCAATTAGAGAACACTGGGCTGAAAAAAAGGAAAACTAAAGTATATAAATCTAGATTGTAAAAAATCTTTATAAAAACTCGACTTATAAAACTTAGTTAAATTTTTTTTGCATAGTTTTTTTTTGTTTGCTTGTTTTACCTACAGTATTTAGAAAAGTTAAGCTAACTAAACCAATAAGTTCAGCAAACTTGTGAAGAAAAAAGTGAAGTTTTGGATGCAGTTTAAAAAATTGTTAGTTGAACTTTTGTAAAACTCTAAATAATCCACAAAATTATTAAAATTGTTAAAATAATTAACTAAGTTGTATATGTTGAGTAAAGTTTTTTTAAACTGAGGAAACAATTTACTGTTATTCCCATTAGGTTATGACAATGTTTTGCCAAACGTTCCACATATTTCTTTGCTATTTGAAAGGTTTGTTCAATTTTAGCTTACTTTTTGTATCTTCTCTGAACATTCTAATGTATTACAATATTTAAATATGCAATTACAATATTCAAAACACATGTTCCTACACCTTTTGGATTGCTGTTGTGAAAAGTTAAAGAAGATCACATCACAAGTAACATCACTCCTGAAGAATAATGAGTCTTTGAAATGCAGCTTACCTAAATCTTCATAAAAATTTGCTGGATCAAGGGTGTATCTTAGTCCTTTGGAATAATTTATCGTCAAAGCATATTGTTCAAAATATGTTGCAAAAGCATCTGGGAAACCTTTGAGATCCAAAAACTTATAGTCCCCTCAACCATTATAACAGCCATGTTCACAACATCCCCTGGGAAGGCCTAGCTCACTATCAAGATGCCCACCTTGAAAATGTCTTTCTCGTCATCGTGTGGCTGAAAAAAAAAAAAAAAAGAGATTCAGCAGTGGACCAGTTATTTCCTCATCACTTTAAACATACATTACCAAAATAAAGAACTTGTAACATTTCAAATTGTCACACCCTCTGCACGTTCCCTCAGTCCCAGTCACCACTCACAATCACCATCCACCACACACCACACCCGTGAACATTCACCAGAGTTCTAATTTCCCATACCTGCACCTGCAATCACCCACTCCCTATATATACTCACCTCATTCAGTTACTCACCGGCTGGAATCGAAGTTGGATGGTCTCCACTTCCTGGATCTTCTCCCTGTTGCTCCGATCTCTCCTGTGCTCACTTGAGGCTTGCTTTCTGTATCTGTGGATGCAAACGACCGATTAAGGGAAGTGACTTTTGTTACATTGGTGATTGCACTGAACTTGAACTTACCGCTTAGACGAGTGTGTGAGAGCCTTCTACCAGTTGCACCGCTCACCTGTTTACCCACTGTTTGTACTTGCTCCACAATAAATACTCACAAAGTAATCCCTGCCTTCTCTCCTTTGTGTGTGTGACCGTGACAGGATTCCAGCCCCTCAAAATAACCGTGGCCAATGGCAAAAGCTACAGCTGCCCGTGCAAACACACCAGCCACCGGAAGCCTCACCGCTACAGGCTCGGTACCATGGCCTGGAGAGAAATCACTCAAGACCTCAAGATTGATTCACAATTCCAGAGCCCTGCTGTAATAGCAAACACTCCCTGTTGGCAAACGTTTACTGACAAGGCTTTCCTTCTGGACCCCTGAGTGCCAACGCTAACCCCACTTCGATCTCGAATACGCCGCTCTCTCGTCCTATGAACTACACCAGCGAACCCAGCACCTGCGCTGGTTTCCTCCTTCAATGCTCCCTCTACATTGAGGCTAACGCTCGCCTATTCCTGAAATTTCAAAAATAGCATTCATGATTTCACTACTCAACGGAAGGGCACTCCAGTGGGTGGACGCACTCTGGGATGCCAACAGCCCAGCGACATCGTCCCATCAAGCCTTTGTAAGCCATTTTAAAGAGGTGTTCAGTGTAGCACCTACCCCCCTCTCAGTACATGGCAAACTAATCACGCCGCCGCCAGCAGCAGTTGGAATCAGGTTGCACTCCTCGCAGCCTACCGCAAAGGACTCATGCCTAACATCCGTAGACACATGGTGATCTACGATGACAACACAAACCTAGAAACTCTTATTAAAAAGGCTACGAATGTCTCCCAACATCTTTCTGCCTGATCCGCCTTCTTGTCCGCTACACATGCACTCCCTCACAGAACTCCTTCACCTCCTCCAGTCGTTGACGAACCGATGATCACGGACTCCTACCGTATCACTACATCAGAACGTCAACGACGGATCCGGAACAGGCTATGCCTGTATTGTGGAGAAGCCTCCCACCTCATCTCCGCCTGTCCCGTTCGTCCACCTCGTCCAATGGTGAGTGCATTCTCCATTACACCCTCAGTTTCCCACATACCCCATATTCAAGCATCACTGATGTTTAACTCTCGCGCTCTCCCCATACATGTCCTGGTGGACTCTGGAGTGGCAGGAAATTTAATCTCGTCCCACTTTGTCACCAAGCATCACATACCCAAGGTAAACAACGAAACCCGGTACCAGATCATCACCATCCAGAACTCACCATTGGGCGATAGTAAGATCTCCCGACTCTCCTCACTACTCCGACCCATTCAGAAAAAATCATCCTGCTGGTCCTCCCACGGGCGAACGTGGATGTAATTCTGGGTAGACCCTGGCTCGTACAACATCAACCCACCATCGATTGGAGCACAGGGGAAAACCTTGCGTGGAGCACAATGTTCCACAGCCACATACGCCAACCTTTAATACCGAAGTCAACACCTACCCAAAAATCTCTCCCTCTCTACACCACCACCATGAAAAAGCCCAGCCAACGACTCCTCTGTCACCATCCCTACTATCTATCACTCCTTCCTCAATGTGTTCAGTATAGTATGTGCCAATCAGCTATCCCCTCACCGGCCCTGTGACTGTAGTATGCACCTGCTGCCAAACGGCAAATTACTGCACGGAAGGATCTACCCCCTTTCCCGTCCTGAGCACAAGGCCATGGAGGAGTACATCCAGGAAGCCCTACGCCAGGGGTTCATCAGACCCTCCACGTCACCTGCCGCATCGAGTTTCTTCTTCGTTTCCAAAAAGGATGGAGCACTACGACCGTGTATCGATTACCGGGTGCTGAACGACGCCACAGTGAAGTTCGCCTATCCACTGCCACTCGTCCCCGCTGCCTTGGAAGAGCGGCATGAGGCGCGGGTATTTAGCAAAGTGGACCTCCGCAGCGCCTACAACTTGATCCATATCCGAGAAGGTGATGAGTGGAAGACCGCCTTTATCACCCCCACTGGCCACTATGAGTACCAGGTGATGCTCTACAGCCTAGCGAACAGTCCCTCAATCTTCCAAAACTTCATGAACGAAATCTTCCAGGACCTCCTCCACCACTTCGTCATCGTCTACATCGACGATATCCTGATTTACTCCCCCAACATGCAAGACCACCATAGTCATGTGCGCCAAGTCCTACACCACCTGAGAAAACACCAACTCTATCTTAAGGCAGAGAAATGTGAATTCCACTGACCCACCATCTCCTTTCTCGGATACGTGATCTCAGCTGAGGGGGTCCGGATGGAGACTGGTGTAAGATTTGTATCAGAATTAACAAATTCTCTGAAGGAGGACATTTGAGAAAACATTTAAGTTCCCACGAGAACAGACATCTGTGAACTTTCTCGAAGAGCCTACATTCATCAACACCCACATGGTGATATCACAACTTACTGCGACCACATCTGACTCTTCACACACCTTTCCTCCTTTGTTCAGATTTCCAAATACTATCTAAAACATAATCAATTTTAACTAAGTATGTATCTATTCATGTTTAGAATCATTTTGAAGGTCTCAGTGTGTCTGGCAAAATGGTCTCATTCCCTCACAAATAGACATAATCAAAATAATAGATTTATAACTCTAGGTATCTTTTGACCCACTGATAAGGGTGTGCCCCTACCTAGGGCGTTTCTATTCAAACTACCATTTGTTCCCTATAGGCAGTAACTCTTCAGATCTAACATGCCACTAAATGCAAATGCCTATTGTTGTTCCACACACCCCTCTTTGAAGGAGATTCTTGGTCTGACTGTATAAGGAAAAATGTCAAGAAGTTCGGCACGATTCTGTAACCAGAACAGCCCGTAGTATAGAGCTATCATGCCCTATGCTATGTACTTTATGAAATCAGGTATGCATCTTTTAATCTTAGACTTATCTTTGAGTATTTGATGTCTTGTATTGATTGTTTGTGAATTGACGGAATAATTGGCATAATACATATTTACCTGACTATTAAATCAATATACTTTGAATTATTCAAATAGATTTCGTGTTATTATCTTTAGTAGATTACGTTAAGTCCATAACACCACAAGCCCCTGTACAGGTTAGTACCGGACTAAAACACGATAGACGGAGCAGAGTGGCACGCTATACGATGTTCTTAGAGCTCCGACTAACACATTGGCATTAATTCAAGTATACTTAGGCTGTAAAAGGCTATTGGGTAAGCCTTTATCTCTAAGCTTATAATACTATTTAAATCGTATGGTGATTATTCAAAGTTACTAATAGTTTAAGCAAATTGGTTTGTTTAATTCTATAGTAATGATCACGATATGACTAAACAGTGTTGTCTTGATTTAGTAGATAACAGATCTATGGGGACCACACAAAAAATATTCTAAATTGACTAAGTAGGGTTCTGCCTTTTTAGAATAGTGATTAATCGCCTCTGTTTAATGACCAAGACTGACATGCTTGTGTTTAAGAGATTGTATACTCGGCCGGTACAAGACTCAGGATGTTATAGGAATCCGAATGAACGAGAATAATATACAATAACGAATCTAAGAGAATATTCAATCATAATCTAAAGTAATATTAAAAGAAACAAAATAATCTTATCAATGTTTAATGATTGGAGTCAGATAAAACGAGAATAAATATATTAATATTCTAAACCACCTCATACTAAAATTGGAGTTAGATATGAGTTAGATTTAAAGTAAATCAACATTGTGTACTGGAAAGGCCGAACAGGCAGTGAACCTTCATCCACCAGTAGACACCGTTGTTGGACTAACTGGCTGGACCTTACACTGGTAAAGTGGATGCTGTGGGGAGAGCCTCAGACGGTCAAAGAATTACAAAGATTCCTTGGTTCTTCTACCGCCGATTTATCAAGAATTACAGTCTCCTCTCTGCCCCTTTAACCTCCCTCCTTAAAGGCGGACGACGAACCCTCTCCTGGAACCCCGACGTTCGTCACACCTTTCACTTGCTCAAGGAAAAGTTCACCTCGACACCCATCCTCAAACACCCAGACCCTACACGACCCTTCGTCGTAGAAGTTGATGCGGCAGATGTGGGAGTAGGTGCCATCCTCTCACAATGGTCTGGTGAACCCCGAGCTCTCCACCCATGTGTGTGTATTATTCAAGAAAATTAAGCCCTGCGGAGCAGAATTACGGGATCGGTGACCGCGAACTGCTGGCCATCAAACTTGCCCTCGAGGAGTGGCGGCACTGGCTCGAAGGAGCCCAATTTCCCTTCACCGTCATCACCGACCACAAAAACTTCCAGTACCTCCACAATGCCCAGCGTCTTAATGCCCGTCAAGCTCGCTGGTCACTGTTCTTCGCTCGTTTCGACTTTCACATAACCTACCAACCAGGTCATAAGAACTGCAAAGCCGACGCCCTATCCCGAATGTACTCACCAGACCCCATCCAAGATACTCCAGAACCCATCCTACCTCCCTCGATCTTTCTAGCACCTATACTATGGCAAACAGATGAAGAGATCCGTGCCGCCACACCCAAGGAGCCAGCACCACCTGAACTTCCCCAGGGCCTCACCTATGTGCCCACCAGTCACGTCTCGCTCTCTTGGATAGTGCGCACACGTCCCTTGGCTCAGGACACCCTGGCAGCAGGCGAACCCTCTTGCTACTCCAAGGAAAATATTGGTGGCCGGGAATGGCCAAGGACGTTTCCCAGTATGTCCGGGGGTGTTCGGTCTGCGCTATCACCACCACTCATCACTGACTACCCGAAGGTAAACTACAACCCTTACCCATTCCCCGCCGGCCCTGGACACACCTCGGAATAGACTTCGCCACGGACTTACCTCCCTCAAAAGGTTACACTACTGTTCTTGTTGTGGTGGATCGCTTTTCTAAAGCCTGCAAACTAATTCCTCTCAAAAGTCTTCCTACAGCTCTCGAAACAGCCGAAGCACTCTTCCACAACGTATTTCGCAATTACGGAACCCCTGAGGATATAGTGTCCGACAGAGGACCACAGTTCATTTCCAGGGTCTGACAGGCCTTCTTTCAACTTCTGGGTACCACCATTAGCCTCTCCTTCGGATACCACCCTCAAACCAATGGCCAGACCGAATGCAAGATCCAAGAAATCTCACGGTACCTCCGGACATACTGCGCTCAACACCAGAACACCTGGAGCCAGTATCTACCGTGGACCGAATATGGCCAAAACTCCCTCTGACAAACCTCCACAGGACTAACCCCTTTTCAATGTGTTCTAGGATACCAACCATCACTATTCCCCTGGAGTGGTGAGTCCTCTGAGGTCCCGGCGGTAGATCACAAGAGCGAGAGGGTGTGGGACTCAGCACATGTCCATCTCCAGCGGGCAGTGCGGAGGCATACCAAGGCCGCAAACTGACGCAAGTTACCTAACCCCATTTACCACCCGGGAGAGAAGGTATGGCTATCCACTAAAAATATTCGCCTCCAACTGCCCTGCAAAAAACTGAGTCCCCGCTACATAGGGCTGTTCACTATTCACTCCCAGATAAACCCAGTCACCTACCGTCTCAACCTACCTCCACGCTCCAGAATCTCCCCCACCTTCCACATAGCCCTACTCAAACCATACACTAACACCGTTTCTCCTCCATCCACAGAACCGGAACTGCCTCCCTCTCCAGAACAACCTGAGACCCTCGGAGACCACGTCTATTGGGTACAGGAGATTCTCGACTCCCGGCGGTGGAACGACCGACTCCAATACCTCGTAGACTGGGAAGGATTCGGCCCTGAGGAGAGGTCATTACATCGACAACACCTGGATCGCCCAGCTCCCCGAGGCCAAGGTCGCCCCCGCCGCCGATCTAGGGTGCTAGGAGTCACCCGTGGAGGGAGGAATACTGTCACACCCTCTGCACGTACCCTCAGTCCCAGTCACTACTCACAATCACCATCCACCACACACCACACCCGTGAACAATCACCAGAGTTCTAATCACCCACACCTGTACCTGCAATCACCTACTCACCTCATTCAGTTACTCACCGGCTGGAATCAAATTTGGATGGTATCCGCTTCCTGGATCTTCTCCCTGTTGCTCCGATCTCTCCTGTGCTCACTTGAGGCTTGCTTTCTGTATCTGTGGATGCAAACGACAGATTAAGGAAAGTGACTTTTGTTACATTGGTGATTGCACTGAACGTGAACTTACCGCTTCGAGTGTGTGAGAGAGCCTTCTACCAGTTGCACCGCTCACCTGTAATCCCTGCCTTCTCTCCTTTGTGTGTGTGACACAAATGTTGCAGAAATAAATAACTGCTTTGTTAATTTAACAGTTTACAGTAGCAGCTTGAAAACAAAATAGTAGCTACCTCATAGACTCCTATTTTTATTCTGAGCATTCAAACACATTAATGTTTAAACTACAATAGCAAATAGATTATTATAGTATAGTAGTACCATTACTAACTGTACTATAAAGTTTTCTCACCTGTCAATGACATGATGTAGAGTAGTAATGTTGTCTCTAATAATCCAGTCTGTCTGCGTTCCTTTGTTCAGGAACTTTTGGATGGTGATCTGAAGGGAGGGTAGGGTGTAAGATTTCAGTGCTCTCCATTATTTAAGTCTTCTTTTTAAAACAGACATCTGTGGGAAAAAACACCCACATCAACCCAGTAACTTTATTTAGTTTGAGTTCATGTTAACAAAATTAACTGATTCAAAGGGTGATTCAAAATTAACTGAAGCAAAAGGTGTCCATGTAAACACACTTAGTGAAAATACAGGTATCAATAATTGGTTTTGCCAAATAATAAAAATAAAAGCATCAATATCAAACAAAAGAAAACTGAACATTTTACCTCTTAAACTTGGAAGTTTATTGTCATCTCCTCTATGAAGTACAGAAGGTCCGATCCCCCTCTGCCTGAGTTCTGAAAGACCAAACACATTCTTGGTAAAATAACAATAGATGCAATGCTAAATATAAATCATTATTTATTTTTATTGTAAAAAAAAGCAGTACCGACCAGTCACCACCACACCAACACACCTACAACAAAAATAACATTCATTCAGTTTGAAACATGCAACATGCAGTCTACATTTCTACTTGACGTTGTGAATAATACAAAAATGAAAACATTTAAAATCTCAGATGTATTTTATTTCATTTGCCTACATCAATTCAAATTCAGTCTATATCTATATCTGATCTGATCTATATCAGTCTGATATCTATATCAATTGAATCTAAGGTTTAAAATTTTATTTTAGATTGTTGTGAAAATGCACCTGTACCTTGTACTTATAACCAAAATGACAGAACCTGGAAGTCAACATAAGGCAAAATATCAGTGAACCTAATATATACAAAACACTCAAAAATCTTTCATTTGTGATAACATCATGTGTAATTCACTCTATTAGCAAGGTTTCATTAAAATAAAACTCACATGATCCAAACTCCTAATAGTCAAGAAAGCAGACACATATTTAAATAATTTAAGTATTAATTGCTATAATGACTCGAACTGACAGTTATTTTGAAGAATTTTAGGACTTTGGAAGAACAACTCACCTTTATATTTTCATATTAGCAGCCGTTGAGGTTCAGTGTTTCCCCTAGGTTTACAGTTTTGGGGGGGAGGGTGGTTTGGGGGTGCGGCGCAGCACGGCTGTTCAGACTGACAACGACACTAACACAAGGAGTCATGGTGTTAATTTGTTTCTTTTAATGACAGCAGTAAATAACTGAACAACTATTTAAACTGTACAACTGTACAAGGTAAAAATTACAGATTCTGAGTACCGATTTTCTTGTCATGAACCTTAAGAGAAGATCTCACCTTACCTAAGAGAATAGAGTAAAGATGCTGAATACAAACACATCTCTTATAACCATTTAGGTGTAAACATGTCATGTCAGCTTTACAGAAAATACACTCTTAAAAAAACAAAACAAAATTAAAATACAGTATATTTACTGAATTTAACATGGTTCTCAAACTTTTTGTCCCCAAGGCTCCCCAAAAAGAAATATTCCACACTCATAAAACTGTACAGTGAAAACCTGTTAAATGATTAACAGCTCATTTCTGTACAAAATACAGAAAACAACTGTAACAGATCTAACCTTTGTTTCTGAGAAAGTAATCAGAGTGTCTGAAATCTCACCATACACCCTCATTCACTAGTCCCTAAATTAGTTGATTATTTTAGTCCACTAGACAATGTAAATGACCACAAATGACTGAATTCTGAAACTAATAAACACCTGCTGTTAACAAGCACAAATACTGAAGGAAAGAATAAGTAAAACTGTACAGCAACAACATTACACCAAACCAACTGAATTAAAACAGAGGATTAAACAACTTCACAAACAGCATTACTAGCTTCACTGAATAAAGTTTGACTTTTTACAAATATTTGATAATTAACAGAGGTTTTATATTTTTTTTATTGAAAATTTTTAATTAGACCTTACCATCGTGGAGATCAGAGGCTGCTTTAGTTGGGCTCTTGATCCTTTATATTTTTATCTTAATGTTTCTCTGGCTTATAACTGTGTTTTCTGAAACTCATCGGTTATAGCAAGAAAGGCAATGAGAAGCTTCATGTACTTGTTAGACATGTAATTGCTATTATTTTATAACTTATGGAAAAAAGATTTATGTGATATTGTTGGGGACAATACTACAGCTTCTTGTGGAAGATCAACAAACAGGAATCAATAAAAATTAATAATTAGAGTTTCATACATAAAACCTTGAGAGCTAGCAGCACATTTAAGACACACAGACATCAAGAATCAGCATATTGAACCTCAACCATGGTTGCTAAAAGTAAAAAGCTGCATAATTCATGCCGGGTGCCAGCATAGTACAAAACTCCCAGCATGCATTGCAGCACAAATAAATTATTCAGCTAAAAGTTCTTATAATTTCTTTCTTTGCCTTTATATTATGTTGTTCTTGCGAGGTAATATTTCAGTAGATTGTTTTGTATTGTTCTGGGTTGATTTTTATTTTTTGTTTGTCATCACTGTTGAGATTAAAAGACTAATTGTTGATGTCTGTGTGTTTTTAAGTTCTGCCAAAGATTGACAAAACATTTTCACTGTGAATGGTGTATTTAGGCCTGGAGCTTCTGTGGCTTTATTTACATATTATTCGTTTCTCACAAAGAGCTAACAAGATATTAAATTAGTGCACAAGCAAGTGAGGGTGGCTTTGATGTCATAGTTAATGTCATCAAACTTATTCTTAGATTTTCTTTTGGCTTTTCATGCTATACAAATAGTGTGATTAACACAATTAATTTTAACAACAAAAACTAGTCTGAAAATAAGAAGTTGAAGAGCCCAACTAAAGCAGACTTTGACCTCCATTATGGTGACTTCAAATGAACAACAAATATTTCTTTAAGAGCTTTTGTTCACGTGAATGAAATAAAGTCAAAGGTCAGCAATAAGTGAAGCTCCTGATGTTTGTGGAGTTGTTTAATGATCTCTGCTGAGATCTTGAGAAATAACATTTTTATTGTGTAATAATCTTTATTAATTATTCTTTTTACTTTTACTTTTATTTTCAGTTGATTTCATCTTTGGTTTTGGCTGTAATTTGTGTTTTTCTTTCCTTCAGTGATTCTGCTTGTTAACAGTTGTTCATCAATAATCTTCAATTTTTCTTTAATTAGATACTTAATTATCTCAACATCATCACTGCCTTAGTGTTCATCCCTCTGTAGTGAGGACACTAGTGAGGATTTTGCTCTGGGATTTAAGGGGTTAAATGTGTTCGATGAAAAATACACACTGTGGAATGTATTTTTAACAAAAATATTCTGTAAATTGAATTTATGAATGTAAAATGTTAAAAACAGGAGATTACTGGCAACCACATCTGCCGGTATTTTTTTGTAAAATAAAGAAGAAAAAAAACAGCAAAATAGTGTAACCCTCGTTTCCCAAGGGGGGGAATGGAAATGCTATGAGGAAAAACTTCCACTATGGGGATTTCGTCAGAAACCAATCGTCTGAAAGAGTAATAAAACGAACCAATAAAATGCCAATGAATTGTCAGTGTACACAGCTGGCAGCAATCACAATTATTCGTGTATAAAGATGCCAGCCGTGCATAGCAAGACACCTTTTCTAGCTGAAGAGCCGAACTAAGGCGCAACCGCTTGTGGCAAAGGAACATAGCATTTCCGTTCCCCCCCCTCGGGGAACGAAGGTTACGTAGTAACCGTAACGTTCCCCAGCAGGAGGGTAACTTCAATGTGGAAGTGGAAAAACTTCCACTATGGGGAAATGTATGGCAAACGCCACAGCGATTGACCCTTACCACGTCACTGGTGAGAGGTTGGCCAGGCTCTCGACGTGAGCGCACCATCATCACCAGAGAAGCAGCCCCCCAACGTGTCCCCTGGCCCTAACTTACTTTACTTACCTGTGAAGCGCTTAAAGGCTTATTTATATTTTTTGGGGAGTCGTAAAAAATACACCGAGTTAAGTTTCTAGGAATTTTAAAATACGACAGTATGTTGGGAAAGCGTGCAGTCCCGATAGGGAGGACACTGCGGAGGCCACCTGCTGCCCAAATGGGGAGACCTGGTGGCAGGAAGACATATGGACTAACCCTGAGAAGGGGGAGTACACATATGAAGGACGGTTAGCGGGGAGGTAAGACACGAGCCCTCCTAAGAGGGAGGACTAAACCATGGCTGAGTGAAGCATATGGAATCGCGCATAGCAGGCACCTATACCCAGAATGCGTGCTGACCAAGTGGGCATGCCAATGGACCAGGCACCTGACTCCTCCGCTGAGTCAGATGCTGGGGGCCTTGGAGGAACTCTGTAGGGTTCGCCAAATGGGGAACTCAACTGAACAGAGTGAAAAAGCTCACATATCTCTGTTAGAGAGAAAGGCACAGCAAGCGTGTTTCAACACCGTACCGAATTTCCTCATTCACTGGCGTTATCCAGCACACGTGAGGAAAATCAGCTCCATTCAAGAATTATAGACTCTTATGAACGTTTTAGGTGTCGCCCAGCACGCAGCTCTACAGATGTCTGTTAGAGAGGCGCCGCGTGCTTACGCTCAAGAGAAGGCGATACTCTTAGTCGAGTACGCTCTCACTCCCGGGGTACGCAGCTCACCCTGGCACAGAAAGGCGAGGGAGATGGCATCCACTATCCAGTGGGCCAACCTCAGTATGGATACGGCACTTCCCGTCTGCCGATCATAACAGAAAAGGAGCTGCTTAGAGTCGTAAGCTCTAATGCGGTCACATAGCACAGAGCGCGAACAGGACACAGCAAAGAAAGGGGCTGGGTCTGCCTCCTCCGTGGGCAGCGCTTGCAGGTTCACTACGTATTCTAGAAAGAAGCGTTGTAGGAACCTCGGATCGTCTGTGGGGTGCTCGACGCTGCTGCTTAACCGGTGGAGCGGACAGGGCTTTTTTTTTTTTTAAACCCGCCGATCGCACTTGACTGCTCTTTCATATGGGTGTGTTAAGAAAGCGAACTTTGTCAACGTCACGCATATCTGCCAGGTTTTAGCCAAAGGTGGTGTTCCTGGACCACTAGTGTGGTCATCATCCTTCCCAGGGTACTTCGCAGCCGACCTGGTGTTTTCAGAGCAAAGTCGTTTGCAGTGCGTAAATTAAGCCTGGGTCGGAACCTTCCTCGTCCCACTGGGCCAACGCCTGCGACAGCCATAGCAAGTAAAACAGAAGCAGCCTGGTCCGCAGCAGTGTAGGCTTTGGTCCCCAGGGACGCAGACAACGTACACGCTTTGGACCGGAGCAGAGGCTAATCACGCCAGGAAGGGGCATCACACGGGCAAGATTGACTGTGCTAGCACGCTCGACCTGGGGATTCGCCTCGTAGGAGGGGACGGGAGGCTTAGAGGGTTTCCCCTTTTTATCCTCCACATCACACCCCTAATTGGTGCGGCGGCGGAGCTGGGGGACAAGCCATCTCCAGTCTCGCCGCCGAAGCAGCCCGGGTTAGCACGGCCATCATCTCAGATTCCATATCTGGAGCCTCGCTTACCACCCCTGAGGGAAGAAGCGGGTCCGAATTGTCATCGGAAAATGACAGCCCACCCTCCAATGCAGCGATGGACATCTGGTCCTCGGTGTCATCAAGTGAGAGGCGATCATCCCGGAGGATGGATCGCTTCTCTCACTCGAAGCTTGGATGGAGCGCGCTGAGGAATGGGAGGTCCGCAAGCCCAAGGGCGGCAGATTGACCCCCACTATAACCCTCAGATCTGCCCGAGTGCCAACCGCTATTGCGGGGGACAACGGGTGGTTCGCCCTTTTGTAAGAGCGATCTTAGCTGCACAACAGACATGCCATCGCAGTGATGGCATGCGCTGCCTGCGAGCACCGCATTAACATGCTGAACCCCCAGACATGCAACACAGTGCTTGTGCCCATCATCCATGGACAGGGAACCACCGCATCCAGAAACACACAGTCGGAACAACGTCTTTAAAAAGACGCGCTGCATGACCGTGTTGCTCTTTTAAGAAAATTAGCTTCTTATACATACCGCTCTAGAAGAACCGGACCCAGAGAACGCCCAGGAAAGGGAGAATAGCCCAGCTCGACCGTCTGCCACTGCATTGTTACACACTCTGGAACCTTCAAACACCATCAGCTTTCTCGTTCTCTCTCAATCTATCTCTCTCTCGAAGGAGGTTTGGAGGAACCCAAGGACTCTCTCAGTAGCGTGTTCGGCTCTAAAAGCAAAAAGGTTTCTTGCTATGCACGGCTGGCATCTTTATACACAAATAATTGTGATTGCTGATAGCTGTGTACACTGACACCGGCAATTCATTGGCCCGTTTTATTACTCTTTCAGGTGATAGGTTTCTGACGAAATCCCCATAGTGGAAGTTTTTCCACATAGCATTGAAGTTCCCCTCCCGCTGGGGAACTGATGTTATGCTGCATTGCCTTTTATTTAAAGGTAACTTTGTAGTTACTAATGCAGTGAAAATCTGTTTGCTAATTGCAATCACACATGAACACATTCATGTATTTAATGACTTTATATTTTTGTGAGCTGAGCTATAACAGTACTCAATACCAATATGCTCACATTATTAGTATGTTAAAAATATTATTTTAAAAGCAAATGACAGTTGTTTAAATTCAGTTTAATTTAATTTTTAGCTTCAGAAAATTAAACTAACTATCTCAAATGTTTATAAATGAACATTTTATCAGTTAATGAAATACGGTTATTTTCCGTAAATTTAAACAGTTCTATAAAACTTACAGAAAAATTCTGGCATCCACAGCTGCTGGTATCTTTCAGTAAATTTAATGGATTTCTTTTAACAATGTAGGTGCTATATAGCACCAAAAAAGGTACTAAATAGCACCATTTGACAAAGGATCTATATAGCACCTATCTTTTAAGGTGCTATATAGCACCAAAAAAAGTTCCCCTATGATTACGAGCCAAAGAACCACCTTTGGTGCTATTTAGCACCTTTTTTTTTAGAGTGTATAATATAATATTTACCTATAATAATAATAATAATAATAATAATAATGTTTAACATCAATGAACATTTTTTTGGGAAAACCATCTGCATAAACCAAAACCTTAATCAAATATAGGGATGGAATGTCAGTATCTATATTGTTACTTAGCCAACTGCAAAGGTCCTGCCAAAACTTTTTTGTGACTGGACAAGAGAAAAATAAATGTTCAATGGTTTCAGGTGCTTCTGAACAAAAAACACAAGGGTCTACCTCAAATTGGATTTTTTTTTCGTAAAATTTCTGCTGCTGGATATGTATGATTATCCTAAATTGCATATCTTTCATTTTCTGTAAAACTGGCCATTTAAGATATTTACAGATTTTTTAAAAATATATTATTTTCAAACTGTTTCAATTTTGATGGTGTATTGAAATCTAAAAATAATTTACTTTTTAAAATATGCCCAATTACTTTGTGGTTACATTTTTTATCTACGATACACTGTTAAAAAAATCCGTTAAATTTACGGAAAAATACCGGCAACTGTGGTTACCAGAATTTTTCTGTAAAAAATACGGAAGTTTTATAGAACTGTTTAAATTTACGGAAAATAACCATATTTCATTAACTGATACAATGTTCAGTTCACAAAAATGTAAAGTCATTAAATGCATTGTGTTCATATGCAATTATCAGCAGATTTTCACTGCATTAGTAACTACACAGTTATATTTAAATAAAAGAAGATGCAGCATAACATCAGCTTTTCTTAGTTCATCTTGGACTTGGACATAGATGCTACTATCCTGCACAATGGTGACACAAAAAAGGTTTTTTTTTCATGATTTTACGGAAAAATACCGGCAGCTGTGGTTGCCAGTAATCTACTGTCCTCACTACAAAGGTTGAACACTAAGGCAGTGATGAAATTAATGAGATAATTAAGTGTCTAATTAAAGTAAGATTGAGAATTATTGATGAACTGTTAACAAGCAGAATCACTGAAGGAAAAAAAAAACACGACCAAATAACACAAATTACAACCAAAACCATAGATGAAATCAACTGAAAATAAAATTCTAAATAAAATAATAATTAATGAAAATAAAACATTCATTCATTCATTCATTTTCTTTTTGGCTCAGTCCCTTTATTAATCTGGGGTCGCCACAGCGGGATGAACCGCCAACTTATCCAGCATATGTTTTATGCAGCGGATGCCCTTCCAGCTGCAACCCATCACTGGGAAACATTCATACACACTCATTCACACACATACACTACGGACAATTTTAGCTTACCCAATTCACCTATACCGCATGTCTTTGGACTTGTGGGGGAAACCGGAGCACCCGGAGGAAACCCACGCGAACACGGGGAGAACATGCAAACTCCACACAGAAATGCCAACTGACCCAGCCGAGGCTCGAACCAGCGACCTTCTTGCTGTGAGGCGAACGTGCTACCCACTGCGCCACCGCGTCGCCCCAATAAAACACATTACACAGTAAAAATATTATTTCTCAATATCTCAGCAGAGATCATTAAACAACTCCACAAACATCAATAAGGTTCACTTATTACTGAACTTTGACTTTATTTCTGTCATGTGAACAAAAGCTCTTAATGAAATTTTTGTTGTTCATTTGAAATCACCATGATGGAGGTCAGCATGTGCTTTAGTTGGGCTCTTAAACTTCTTATTTTAGCACTAGCTTTTATTTTGGTTGCTATAATTAATTGCGTTAATTACACTATTTGTATAGCATGAAAAGCCTAAATAAAATTTAAGAATAAATCTGATGAGATTAACTATGATATCAAAGCCACCCTCACCTACTTGTCTTGTTAGCTATGCATGCGAAATGAATAGGCCTCAAATTTCAGGCCTCAAAGCACTCTTCACAATGAAAATGTTTGTTCTATGGCACAAATTAAATACACACAGACATCAACAATTAGTCTTTGAATCTCAACAATGGTGACAATCAAAAAATAAAAGTCAACCCAGAACAATACAAAACAATCTACTAAAATATTACACCCCAAAAACAAAATGACATAAAGGCAGAGAAAGAAATTTTAAGAACTTTAAGCTGCATAATTTATTCATGATGCAATGCATGCTGGGAGTTTTGTACTATGCTGGCACCCAGCATGCATTGCAGCATGAACGAATTATGCAGCTTTTTTTTTTTTTTTTAGCAACCATGGTCTTAAATGTGCTGCTGGAGTTCTCAAGGATTTGTGCATGAAACTCTAGTTATTAATTCCTGCATAATTTTTGTTGACCCTCATGGTAAGCTGGACTATTGTCCCTAATAATTTGCAATTTTTGTATGACTTATAAAATTAATTCTGTAACATGTACAAAGAGGTTCTCGTTACCTTTCTTGCCATAAGCAATGAGTTTCAGAAACACAGTTATAACAGCAAGAAAAACATTAAGACAAAAGTGTAAAGCATCAAGAGCCCAACTAAAGCAGCCTCTGATCTCCACAATGGTGAGGTCAAATGAAACATTTTCAATAAAAAAACATAAACCTCTGTTAATTATCAAATATTTTTGAAGCAATGAAGTCAAACATTAATCAGTGAAGCTAGTAATGCTGTTTGTTGAGTTGTTTAATCCTTAATTTTATTTTAATCCTCTGTTTTAATTCAGTTGGTTTGGTGTGAGGCTGTTGCTAGTTTTAGTTCTTGTTCTTTCCTTCAGTGATTGTGCTTGTTAACAGCAGGTGTTCATCAGTGTCTGAATTCACTCATTTGTGGTCATTCACTCTGTCTAGTGGACTAAACTAATCAACTAATTTTGGGACTAGTGAATGAGGGTGTATAGTAAGATTTCAGACACTAATTACTTTCTTGAAAATAAAGGTTAGATCTGTTACAGTTATTTTCCGTATTTTGTACAGGAATCATTTAACAGTTTTTTCACTGTAGATTGTACAGACTTTTACTGTTAAAATCACGGACATTTTTTACAGTGTACCTACTTCTCCTATCTTTAATTCAGGTAATTTAGTAGATACATTTGAATATGTTACAGTATTATGTATACATTTTTTAAAAGCAATATGAATAGCTTTACTTAAAGTATTAAATTCTCTAAAGGAACATTTTATCTCATATTTTTCCATGAATGAATTATGTTGAAGAATTAGACCATTTTTTTATCTAAAATATGTAAAACATATATAATGTTTTTTATCATACCACTCTTGTTTGAATACTAATTTTCTATTTACAGTAATGGATCGGTTGTTCCACAACACAGAGAAATGTGGTTTAAAATTTTGAGTAAAAGCTGTTTTCCAATAGTACAAAATTTGTTTGTGGAACTTTGAAAGCTTAATTGGCAATTTTGAAACCTCAAAATCACATTTTTGCTAAAATTCTAACCCTCCCACTTTCTTGAAAACACATTTTGGATTATGAATCCAAATTGAGTTAGGCTGTGCTAAATCCATTTTAATCCAATTTATTTTAAGTATTCCAACCATTGATTCAAATTCAACTGCTTATAGGCCTCCATTATTATATTCTTTTATCATCTGAGATTTTTTTGTATAATGTGTTTTATTTTTTCATATACAATTAAACAAAACAGAATTCATCTTTTTTATCAGTTGAGGAGAAACATAAAGAGAGTAATTCTACCTGTGATAGAAAGATCTCTCATAAGCCAATGATTAAGAGACTTTTTCATACTTCCAATTTTTTCATCTACATTTGATGATTCTCTGGTGTGCATTTCTTTTGAAATTATTAAACCTAAATACTTGACTTCATCTTTAACAGGAATAGATTCAATTTTTTTTCTCATTACATGAAAACGGGAAAAAGTTACAATTTTAAAAATGTAGACATAGACCTGAAGCTCTAGAATTTTTTTTAATGATATTTAGGGCTTATTTCTAACTATCGATTTATCTTTTAAAAATACTACTGTGTCATCCGCAAATTGACTAATTCTATATTCATGTTCAAAAATAGTTATTCCTTTAATTTGAGGATTGTGGACCACTAAATAAGCTAACATTTGCGTACATAACATAAACAGTTTTGGAGAGATCGGACATCCTTGTCTAATTCCACGTAAAATTTCAAGTCTAGGAGTTATACCTGGATTAAGTGATATATAGCTATAAATGTTGTTATAAAACATTTTAATTACCTTGCAAAACAGTTCCCCAAACCCAAACATTATGTCCTAAATATAAACTCATGCTCCACTGTATCGAATGCTTTGAAAAAATCTATAAACAAAATTAGGCTGTCTGATTGTAATAGTGATTGATAATCAATCATATTGTAAATTAATATGATATGATTTTGAATAAATCGTCCTTTAATAAATGCTGATTGATATTCCTCTACCAGTTTCTCAATCATAAGTTTAAGACGATTCACATACACCAGGGCTAGTAATTTATAGTCAGTACATAATAGCGTTATTGTCCTCCAATTATCCAATAATAACAATTGTTTTTTGGGTTTAGGTAACAAGGTTATTAAGCCTGTTTTCATAGTAGATGATAAACTTCCTTTTTGAATGCATTCTAAAAATGCATTATATAACAATTTGCGAATATCTTTCCAAAAATGTTTTAAAAAATTCTGTAGTTAATCCATCTATACCCAGTGATTCATTATTATTCATTTGTTTTAAAGCTATATCCATTTCTTCTACAGTCAACTCATCCTCAAATCAGAATTTGTCCTCCTCATTTCATTTATGTATTTTTTCTTAAACAAGGAATCACAGTAATCTTTCTTAAACTTAGATTTATACAAATTTGTGCAGAAGGCCCAAATTTCATTTTGAATTATATTTTGATCTTCAGTTAGTTTCATTAATCTTTAGTTTATCAATTTTGTTCTTTGTTTGTCTTTGTTTTTCAAGACCAAAAAAAATATGAATAACTTTTTTCTCCTTTTTCGATCCAACGTGCTCTTGATCTTATATAAGCTCCTTTAGCTTTCCCTGAATATAGTTAATCTAATTGAGATTTCAATGACTGTAATTTTATTGAGTATTCTAGTGATTCTTGTGTATTGTCTGTATCTGTTATGTGTTTATTTCATAAATCAGTTCATTCTGTTTTTGTTTTATCCTTAATGACAAAAAGTTACCTATACCCATTGCTATTCCTTTGACCTTAAATTTAAACCATTCCCATTTATTTAAACGTGACATATCTAGTTTTACAATCTCTTAAATGAGAGCCAGCACCTTTTGATTAAATGTATCATTGTTTAACAAGTCATTATTCAATTTCCAAATATTGAATGTATTTTGAGGCTTGAGCACTGTTAAGGACAGAGTAACCATACAATGATCTGTAAGAGGGGCAGCTGAAATTTTACATTCTGAAACATTTATACGTAGTTCATCAGAAATTAGCCAATAATCTAATCTTGAACACTGTCCATTTCTTGAGGAATTAAACCATGTATATTGAAAACTGTCTGGGTTAGATACCCTCCAGTAATCTACCACCTTTGTATTTTTACATAAATTTAATATAACATCATTATACACAGAATGTGAACCTCTCTGAGGTTTTCTATCTCGCCATGAATCAACAACTATATTAAAGTCTCCCCCTATTATTACATTTTCAGTATTATATATATATATATATTCCATTCATTAACCATATTGCTAAGTTTCTGAAACATTTCTCTATTGGCCACTTTGTTGTTATATCCATAAATACAAAGTATAATGTAACATTTATCATGAATTTCTACTGCTGCCATTAACCTTCTGCATCACCTTTATGTGCAATTACAGAGCCTTCAAATCTGTTAAATAAAATCATCACTCCAGCTGAATGTGAAGAACCATGTGCAAATAAGGCTAAGTCACTCCATTGAATTTTCCAAAATCTTTTATCATTTAAGGCAGAATGAGTCTCTTGTAAGAAAACACAGTTCACTTTTTGTTTCTTGCAAAATAAGAAAATAGCTTATGGGTTAATGGGTAAATTATCAACATTGGTTTAATGTAAGTATTTACAATAATGGGAAGTGATGGAATTATCAATGTTGATTCATAATTTAATTCAATGCTGAATATTCAACCTCAACCAAAATGATAAATCTTGGTAGAATTTCAACAGTGAATCAATGCCTCTCTGCTATCTGGGACAGCATCACCTGCAGCTCGTTGCGAAGAGTGGAACGGTACAGCACAGACACATGAGAGTCTCTAAAAATCTCCAGTAACACCTAAAAACATTCTCTAGTCGCTTTTTGAACATTTGGCACTAAGGGGGTCTGAAAAGTCGCTAAGTTGGCAACATTGGCTGGCAGTGTCATGTTCACCAGCGATCAAGGACTTAAGAGATCGCTGGTGAACTACAAATCATCACAAACTACAATTCCCATCATTCCGCCACACACACCCGGTTTCCACTTCCACTCATCACACACACAGCTGCATCCCGTTCACCACTGATTTGTTGGACTTTAAATATACCCTGCACCCGTCTTGTTTTGCTCGTTCGTTAAATGTCTTTTTGATGTCCTAGTCCGGTTCCTAGTGGTATTGTATAGTTTGTTTTGCTTATGTTTGTCTTAGTTCAAGTTTTGTTATTTTGTTACTTTGTTTTCCCTGATGTCCTGTTTTTTGCACGATGTCTCATCATTAAATGCACATGGATCCTACCTACCTCTTGTCCCGTCTGCAATACCTCCCAGTAACGTGACAGAACGACTGAGCCCCATTATGGATCCAGCAGATGGTGAGATCATCCAACTCCGTCAGGGTAATCGCTCCGTTGAGCGATACATTGAGGAGTTCTTGAACTTGGCTCTGAGAAGCAGCTATGACGATCTACTCTTGATGATGTTTTTTCAAGGAGGACTTTCAGACCCAGTTCGCTCTAGGATGCCCACTTTTGAGGAGGACTGGGGTCTATATGTATACATGGAGTTTGCACTTTTGTTGTCGGGTTCTCCCTTCGCTATCTCAGTTGTGGAGGAGGAGCAACATCAGGAGAGCAAAAGGAGGAAAGCCAACCTTAAGCTCTGCGCCTATCCTCGACAGTCAAGTTCACGACCAGTTTTTTTTGAGTCCCATGAAGGGCTGGCAGAGCCGTGTGACTCCCCAGTGCTGCCAGAGCAGTCCCCTGAGTCCCACAAAAAGCCGGAGGTGCCACTTGAGCCCCATGAAGGGCTGGCAGAGCCGTGTGACTCCCCAGTGCTGCCAGAGCAGCCGTTTGAGTCCTACGAAAAGCCGGAGGTGCCATTTGAGCCCCATGAAGGGATGGCAGAGCCGTGTGACTCCCCAGTGCTGCCAGAGCAGCCGTCTGAGTCCCACGAAAAGCCGGAGGTGCCACTTGAGTCCCACGAAAAACCGTTTGAGGCTTGTGATTCCTTAGTGCCGCTGGGGTTCGATGGACTGCCAGAGTTTCCTGAATCAAAGCCTCCTGACCCGCTGGAGTTCGATGAACTGCCAGTGTTTCCTGAACCAAAGTTTCCTGACCAGCTGGGGTTCGATGAACTGCCAGAGTTTCCTGAATCAAAGCCTCCTGACTCACTGGGGTTCGGTGAACCGCCAGTATGTCCTGAACCAAAGCCTCCAGATCCGCTGGGGTTCGGTGAACCGCCAGTATGTCCTGAACCAAAGCCTCCTGATCCGCTGGGGTTCGATGAACCGCCAGTACCTCCTGAATCAAAGCCTCCTGACTCACTGGGGTTCGGTGAACCGCCAGTACGTTCTGAACCAAAGCCTCCTGATCCGCTGGGGTTCGGTGAACCGCCAGTA
>CAIGQV010019589.1:218640-255348 GCA_903798115.1 Danio jaintianensis
CAACGTTAGAGAAGCTGAATGTAACACTCTTATGCATCAAAGTATTGTTGCAAAAATGACCTGAAAAAAAAAAATAAATGAACAAATTTAAGAAGCACAAGTGTAAAAATACTACTTACTGTTTTACAGTTTACACCTCAGAAAGATCACAAATCACAGTACTTGCTGCCATTACCTACATAGAAAAATCTGTCATTCAAAAGGCATTTTATTACAATAAAAAGCTCCTAAATGATCCTTATTATCCTTGGTGTGGTGCTTATAAAATGACCGTCGAACATGCTTAACGTTAGTTTCAAGCATTCTTTAGCCTGAGCTGAGCTCAGACATTCCCGCCTGCATCAAACCACTTGTCCGATTGAAGGAATTACATGTTCATAGTAAATTAACATCGTTTGCTGTCAAATCTACATCTAAGTTAAATGAAATGTAACTTAGCTTACAAGCAGAGCGGGAAGTTTTTGTGTATGTGCTGACCAAATTAGTTAAGTAAACTCCGCTGTATCAAAACCGTATCTAACACAGTAGACTTAACGTATACAAAAGAGATATTAAAAAAATTACCTTATCCTTTCCAAGCTCCTTCCGTTGACTCATTCCGATGTCACGCGCGCTTTCCCGTCCACTGAGCAAGAGGTCGGCCGTGAGGCGAAGCACGGCCGTCACGGCCGTTTAACCTTAGTTATTAGCTTAAAAAATTGCTATATATATATTATACTGTAAAGTAAATGTGTTATTTCTTATGAAAATTGTTAAATACACGCTGAATAACTTACGTTTCAGACAGAATTTTACTCGCTTTCCTCTAAAGACGGTGCAAAGAAAATGGCGGTTTCTCACGCTGATGTCCCTGGATGTTGACGTGACGTGCGTGCTCTCTTTCACGTCCGCGTTCGCAACCCAGCACTGCTGGGTTACAGGTCAAGACCGATTTTCAACCCAACTTTGTTACCCAGCAGTCTCAACCCAGCATTTGGGTTAAAAAAATCAACCCAGCGTTTTTTAGAGTGTATATACCAGTAAAAGAGCAGCAAAGTTAGTTTATTGGCTAGAGCCAGCCAATGAGTTTTTATGCATCAGCACACAAGCAAGAAGGTCGCGGGTTTGAGCCCCGGCTGGGTCAGTTGGCATTTGTGGAGTTTGCATGTTCTCTCCGTGTTCCAGGTGCTCCGGTTTCCCCCACAGTCCAAAGACATGCGCTATAGGTGAATTGAATAAGCTAAATTGGCCGTAGTGTATGAGTGTGTTTGGGTGTTCCCCAGTGATGGGTTATGGCAGGAAGGGCATCCACTGCGTAAAACACATGCTGGATGAGTTGCCGGTTCATTTCGCTGTGGCAACCCCTGATTAATAAAGGGACTAAGCCGAAAAGAAAATGAATGAGTGAATGAATGAATTTTAAATACTGTTAGCTAAGCTAAGGACTGTGTTAGGTGGTTCTCTAGTTTTTATAAGTAACGGTTATACATTACGTTAAAATATATAATTGTCCTCCCCTACTCTATTTAATTAAATAGTTAAATAAATGTTCATGGTACAATAATTGTTCATAACCCATTACACATTATGCACTGTAAATTATTTATTTAGCTATTAATTTGATGTCACAAAACAAAGATTTTTAAAAAGTACATTTTATATGAACATTTTTATGATGCGAAGCAAACATGAAAGATTCCAAACAGAGAAAATATTGTGAGAAAAAAAGACACACAAAAAGTGACCCATGTGAAATCTTTTTGTAATAGAATCATTAATGTTACCCTGCACCATTAATTTTGAGTGGGTCTCTGTTGATGCTAATTGATAATAGTTAATATTGTTGTTGTTTGTTGCATTTTATGTTTAGGGGAGGACAATTGTATATTTTAACTGTGTTATATATAATTGTTACTTATAAAAACTACAGAACCACCTAACACAGTCCTTAGCTTATCTAACAGTATTGAACTTATAGATAACTATTCATTTCAATTCAATTCATCTTTATTTCTATAGAGCTTTTACAATGTATATTGTGTCGAAGCAGCTTAACATAGAAGATTATAGTAAATTGAAACAGTGTCAGTCCAGTTTTCAGAGTTTAAGTTCAGTTTAGTTCAGTTCAGTGTGGTTTAATTTTCACTGCTGTCCAAACACTAAAAAGCAAATCCATCAATGCGCAGCTCCACAAGTCCCGAACCATGCAAACCAGTGGCGACAGCGGCGAAGAACAAACTTCACATTTGCGAAAGTGAAGGAAAAAAACCTAGAGAGAAACCAGGTTCAGTTAGGCACGACCATTTCTCTTATGGCCAAACTTGTGCAGAGCAGCAGTCTAGGTGCCGGAGGCTGGAGAAAGCTGGACGTCTATCGTGGAGACGCTGCAGGTGGGAGAGGTCACCAGGTGGTGTCCAGGCTGGCCCTTCAGGATCAATGCGAAGACTCGTCTGTCACTGGGGTCTTACAGTGTAGTAAAAACAACTATTAAAAACAAAAACTTACCTTCAAATTGCCTGCTTGTTTATTGACTTTGCTGCTCTTTTATTGGTATATACATTTTCATAGAATTAATGATATTTAACAAAAATCTTTTCATACAATAGTTAAAAAAAATAATAATAATAATAATAAAATAACCATACAAATGATTCTTTTGCACCCAAGACATGTTATCTGCTGGCATTGTTCATTGGTCAAGCATCGGCCAATGAAAGAGCTTTACCCCTCCGCCGCACTCTTCGTCCCTCTGCATCTACAAGTCTATGATCTACAAGTGCACGAGTGAGTTCTGCAATATAAATATCGCAATATGTGTAGCAAACGTCAGAGTGCAAAGATTTGCACTTGTACTGCCAAATATTCACATCAAAGCTGTTATTATAAATTTTAACCTACACATACAAATATTATTATCACAAGTTCTCACATTTAAATTTGCCAGCTCTTGAAGGTTTGCTACTGATTTATCTTCATAAATTACAGCCTGGTTCTTTTATTTTTTTATTTTGGTATCTGGCTGGATCATGTACCCCATTGACTAATAAGTTTGGATTCACCCCTCCCTAGCTGTACTTTCCCCTAGCTGTGCATTCATTAAATAATGTACAAGAGCAGTGCATCTGATAAAACACTGTTTTTGATAAACACTGAGTGATAAAACTCTGATAAGTGTTAAAGTGCAAATATGAACTGGTCTATATCATTTTCACAATTATTTCAAAGGTTGGTAATGTCTGGAGATAATGAGGACATGTCTTAACAGAAAAGTACATCACCTACTTGTGATTTTCTTGCTTCAGGATGGAGTTTTCAAGTGTAGTGCACAAGCAGCATTGAATGATATGATCATATCAAGCAAAAGAGATATTTTTATATAGCTTATTGGTAAATATATCCCTGCGGTGTAGTGTTGATTATGCATGATTAAAAAAGTTAAAAAATATGGATGTGGAACGTGTTTGAATGAAATACCTTCCGTGTGCTGTAAGTGACCACTTATAGAGAATACTAGGTCTCAAACTTTCACAGCCTTTTGCAGTCAAATACATGTGTTTGAGTTAAAATGCCCATTTTGAAATTTATTCTTGTACACAATGTTTTGTTTAAAATGAAAGTGAAGAATATCTGGATGAACAAACCAGCCACTCAACCTCTGTGGATTCCTCAGAGACTTGATTTAGCTATTTTGTTTATTTATTTACTTTTATTTCTTTATTTTTTGTTGTCACCCACTAAACTATTTTGTCATTTTTGTTTTGCTCATTGACTCATTATATGGGACTTGTCTGGGAATTTTCAGAGTGGGACTGTGTGTGTGTGTGTGTGCGCGTGTGTGTCTCTCTGCAGTTGTTTATGAAAAAATCTATATATAATATATAAATATAATAAAAATATAAAAATATAAAAAAAACAGTTTGAGAGTCCTTAAGCAAGAGTAGCAGAAAAATCCTTGCTTTAGGAGAAATACCCTCCCTAAATCAATACAAAAGGTAAATATGATATAATGATATATCATGATGATATAATAAGATAATCAGACAAGGTAATTAATGTAAGAGGATTTTCATTCAACAAATAAAAAAGCAGGAAATGCAATTAATTATAATAATTTATTAAGTAATTACTAGCCTATGCCTGGATGAACTGTGTTACATAAAATATCATTATTTTCATAATTGTATGACCAGTAGGAAGAATGAGTCTAGACCTGTCTGAGGATGAGGGGTAAGGGCTTGACTGACTTTCAGTCTTTAAAATGAACTAAGCTGCTATTTAAAGAATATATAAATAATTAATTACCATAATATGGTAAAATTACCATAATTTATTTTACAAACCCATTAGTCTGTTTTGATATTTGTTAAAAGTTAAGCAATGTTAAGCAATGGGGATCAGAAACAATTATTAGTTATATTTGATGAATAATATATAAATACCCTCTCTGATCTAGCAGAGTAAAGGCCAGCAGTGTAACCCAACACTATATTATTTTTGAACTGTGGGAATGTGTGCATTCTCTTTGGAACAGACCTAAGTGTTGTGGTAGACACAAAGAGCACACTGTCTGCTACAGCGTCATCCCAATTAGGCAACTGTAGATCATCAATGGATAAATTTCAATCTTTCAATCTAAACTGGTAAAGTCCTCAAAATCATTTCACTTCATTTCTCTGTTAGTGTTGTTGGATTTTAGTGAACGTCCTTGATACTATTGATTGTAACATTCTCCTAGATAGGCTTAAAAAATACAACCCCAAACCTGAAAAAGTTGGGAGAGTATGGAAAACACAAATAAAAAAAAGTACTGATTTCTAAATTTACTTTGACTTTTATTTCATTGCAGACAATACAACAAACATTATTTTATGTGTTCCTCATGTTTTTTTTGTTTGTTTTTGTTTTTCTCAAAATAAACGCGTTTTCTAATTTTGGTTCTTGCAACACATTTCAAAAATGTTGGGACAGGAGTAATTTAGGGCTAGTAATCAGGTAAATTGGTTAAATAATGATGTTATTTGAAACAGGTGATGTCAACAGGTGATTGTAATTATGATTTGGTACAAAAGCAGCATCCAAGTAAGGTGTAGTGCTTTAAGAGCAAAGATTGCCAGTTTACACACAAATACGTGTGACAAATTATTGAAATGTTTAAATACAATGTTCCTTTTAAAAGAAGATAGGAAGACATTTGGATATTTCACCTTTAACAGTGCATAACATAATTAAAAGATTCAAGGAAACGTCCTGGTTACGTCCGTAACCCACGTTACCCGAATAAGGGAACGGAAACGTGCGTCTAGAACAGACTATGGGAGTACGTCAGACGACCAATCACTCTGAAGAGTAAGAAAACGGGCCAATGAAATGCCAAATTGAATTGGCAGAGCTCTGCTCCACAGCTGGCAGCAATGAGCCATCAGCGCTATATAAGCTGCACGCTGTGGAGTGAGCCTCAGAATTTGCCTGCTGAAGAGCCGATCACTCAGCTAATCAGGGAAGTCTCCGTTCCCTTATTCGAGGAACGTGGGTTACGGACGTAACTAGGACGTTCCCCTTCATACGGGAACTTCAACGTGCATCTGGAACAGACTATGGGAGACTGTATGGAAAATGCCACAGCAGCTAAGCCCACAGGAGCGTGCCTGATGTGAAGTTTGCCAAGCATAGCGTGGGCACACAAGCATCACCAAGAGCGCAACCTTCCAACGTCCCCTAGGCCGTTAATTACCATTACATGGGAATAATTACAATTTAGATCGGGGGTCGTAAATGTGCTTTTACCTAGCTAATATATTCTAGGGATTTTAGAAATACGACAGTACGTTGGGAAAGCGTGCCAGTCCCCGAAGGGGGAGGACGCTGCGGAGGCCACCTGCTATCCAAGAGGGGAGACTTGATGGCAATAAGAACATATGGACTAGCCCTATGGAGGGGGAGTGCTACATATGATAATCTGGTTAGCGGGTAGGGAAGACACGGGTCCGCCTGGTCAGGGGGAACACTCCGTGGCTGAATAAGCATATGGGATCACCATCGGGGACCGCGCATAGCTGGCACCGAACCTCAGCATGTGGGTAGACCAAGAGTGGGCATACCAGACATCACACTGAGCCAGGCACCCGGCTCCTCCACTGAGTCGGGTGCTGGGGGCCTCGGAGGAATTCTCTAGGGTTCGCCAAGCGGGAAACTTACTAGCAGAATAGAAAAGGCACACGTATCTCCGGGTTAGGGAGCATGGCGCAGCAAGCGTTTTTGACACCGAGTTTAATTTCATCCCGATTGACCGGAGTGACCCAGTAATCAGGAGGAAACCGACTCCACTCGAGGATTATAAAATCTCGTAAATGTGTTAGGTGTCGCCCAGCCCGCAGCTCTGCATAATCTGTTAAGAGGCGCTGCGTACTCACGCCGAAAAAGAGGCACCGTTTTTTTTTTTTTTTTTTTAAGTGTGCTCTCTCTGCCGGGGGACAAAGCTTGCACTGGCACATAAGGCGAGGGCAATGGCATAACTATAAAATGGACCAACCTCTGCTTTAATATGGCACTTCCCTTCTGCCGATCATAACAGAAAAGAGCTGCTTAAAGACGTATGCTCTACGTGTCACATTAAGCACAGTGCGCGGACATACAATAAAAGGGCTGGGTCTGCCTCCTCCGCAGACAGCGCTTGCAGGCTCACTACCACTTTTAATATAAAAAAGGGGTGGTAGGAACCTTGGCACAAGCTGAACGGGGGTCTCAGGTAAACGTGAGAGTAGGCCGGTCCATATTCCTGGCATGATTCGCTGACCGAAAATGCCACCGGAATCCTAACCCTCCTGACTGATACCAACGCAACCAGCAGAGCTGCCTTCATGGACAGAAAACTTACGTCGTCGAGTGGCTCAACGGACCTAATCATAACCGCTGGGGCTAGAGAGATCCCGAGAGGGCAAGAGAGGGGGGCGGGGATGGAATTAACCATCTCGCGCCACGCACCTCTGAGGAACCGGCTGATAAGGTTATGCTTTCCCAGCGCGCTACCATCCGCCGCCACAGAGAGCGGGGATGGCAGCATGCCAAACCTTCAGTCTGGAGGGTGACAGCCTGTGCTCCAGTTATCCTAAAGGAAGAAAACACTAATCTGGCATGTCCGGGGTTCTTCTCAGAGAGAAGAGCTCCACACAACGAATAGACTCCACTACAGGACATAGGCTTGCCTATACAGGGTGCTCTAGCCTGAGTGACGGTGTTAACCATCTACTGATAGGTCACCTAAGTCTACCGCGCTCTGTCTAGAAACACTCAATGAGAGTTCCAGAACGCTGCGCGGGTGCCAGAGGGTGCCCGTCCCAAAAAAAGTCACGAGGAGTGTGAGTCTGGAAACTCGGGTCCGGTTGGGCCAAGGAGGCGAAACGAGCGAGACCCGCACCTCGTCTCCCCGACCTTGCACAGAGTCTGCGCGCGCAGGCTCACTGGGGAAAACTCATATTGCGTAAACCCGGGGCTAGCTGAGAGCCAGTGCATCCGTGCAGAGCAGAGAAAGCAGCTGGCGAAGGGCCGCTCGGGAGAAGCGTCAGGATGTCCTGGGCCTCTCTAAAGCATGCCCATAACAGCTGGACTGCGGGGTGGAGTCTCCATTCTCCCAGAAACGTAACTGTCGTGAGAGCATGTAAGCTGGCACGGTAGAGCTTGTGTGGGATATGAACGGCGCGCAGCTATTAAGCCGCATGACTCCGGAGGAGCAGATGGCGAGCGAGCTGAGACATGCGGCTATCGCAGCTATGCTGGCCGTCCTAACCAACACATGTGCCCCCTCCCGTACCGGTAGGAACCAGCGGAGAGCGAGAAACACTGCCAACAACTCCAGGCAATTGAATGCCAACGCAACCGAAGTCCGATTTACAAACCTGCGGCTGCATGCTCGATATACACAGCCCACCAGCCCGTACTGGAAGCATCCGTCAGAATGACAGCATTACTGGACACTTGTTTTAAGGGCACCCAGGCCCGTAGAAGGCAAGGTCCATCCAGGGGGTGAAGGTGCGGAGACACAGCGTAGTGATGGACACCCGGTGCGTCTCCGCGCGCCATGCCCATCTGGGGACCCGATCGCGAAGCCAGCGCTGAAGTGGTCTCATATGAACAATTGAGCGGCGTGATAGCGGCTACAAAATGTCATATGCCCCAGGAGCCTCTGAAAAACTTCAGTGAAACCACTATAACTGCCGAATTAAATGGACAGGGCAGCACTAGCCCAGCGTGCTAAAAGCGCACCGTGATGGAGAGCAGGTCATGCTCCAACCCGAGATGAGAGAAGCTCTGCCCGGGGGAGAGCGTGCTCATTCTCGGTTGACCCGAAACCCCAACAGGCCGAGGTGCCAGAGCACCAGGTCCCTATGCATAATCGACTAATTCAAGGTCTGAAAAAAAATTAACCCAGTCAAAGAATAATCAAAAATGCAGATGCGCGTGCGTCGAAGAGACACAGCGCATCCTCCACGCATGGAACAGGGAGAGCCCGAAGGGGAGGACCATTTACTGCCATGCTCGGGCCCCGTCGCACTTTAGGAGGGAGAGAGCGAGACATGGAGTGAGCGTCCTTCAGGTCTATAGCTGCAACCAATCCTGCGGACGGACGCACTGGGGGATGCGTTTCTGCATGAGCACCCTGATCAGCATCCTGAACGGATGACAGGGATCAGATCAGATCGCAGATAGGATTGGTATAACCCACCGCCCGATTACCGGAATTTATGGCGACCTATGACGGGAGCGTCAACTTCCTGCGGTGAGGCTCGGCGCGTTCACTAGCCAGTTTAACGGGCTGTGACGACGGAGCATTTTGGAGCCGCGGGAAGAGCGCTCTCGGCGAAGAACAGCCAGCACGGACGGGTCCGGTGGGGGAGCAGTTTTCCGAGCCCACCAGGAGATGACCCGCTCCATCGCGCACGGCTGATCTCTCACCACCGAGGGGAGGTGAAGGCAGAAGCGCATGAGGACCGGGCGGAGAAAAACGCCCTCTATGCCAGCGTGCGCTCGCTGTGCGCCCCTGGGAAGAAGTGGACGGGAGCTGGAAGATTCATCTTACATCGGCCCGCACGCCACACCTCTAGTCGGTCCGGCGGTGAGACTGGGGGACAAGCCATCTCCAGCCACACCACCGAAGCAGCCCAGGAAGCGCAGCCATCATGTCTGATTCGAGAACCGTGACTACGCATTGCACCCCGTAGGATGGAAGCGAGCCCGGTCTGTCATCTGAGCATGACAGCTCGCCCTCCGATGTCGCGATGGACATCTGATCTCCGGTGTCATCAAGCGGAAGCGGGCATCCCGGGGGATGAACCGCACCACCACTCGAAGCTTGGATGGAGCGCGCTGTGGAGGAGTGGGGGGTCCGCGGGCCCGGAGGCGACGGATAAGCCCCCACTGTAATCCTCAGATCTGCCTGCGTGCTAACCGCTTTCACGGGAAGCAACGGGGTTGGCTTGGAAGCCGCGATCTCAGCTGTGCAACAGCCATGCTCTCACAGACACCCCCAGACGTGTGATGCGATACCCGTGCCCATCATCCGGAGATAGAAATCACCGCATCCAGAAACGCACAGTCAGAACAGCGTCTTGAAAAAGACGTGTTGATTGACTGTGTTGCTCTCTTAGGAAATCTGCTCTTTTAATGGAAACTGCTCTTTTGTGCACACCAGCGAAAAGCCCAGGGGACAGGAAGCCCAGATCGACTGCCGCTGTCGCGTCATCTCCCGCACTGGTGAGTAAACTGGTTTCAGTCATGAAATCAGGTTGGCAGTTAGAGTGTCTTCAGTCTCTGTGAGAGGCTCTGAAGTAATTAAATTCTGAGGCTCACTCCACAGCGTGCAGCTTATATAGCGCTGATGGCTCATTGCTGCCAGCTGTGGAGCAGAGCTCTGCCAATTCAATTTGGCATTTCATTGGCCCGTTTTCTTACTCTTCAGAGTGATTGGTCATCTGACGTACTCCCATAGTCTGTTCCAGACGCACGTTGAAGTTCCCGTATGAAGGGGAACTGGAGGAATTTTAGTGCATAAAGGACAAGGGCGCAAGCCTAAAGCCTAGTTCACACTACATGACTTTAAACATCGGCAGATCGCTGTGCCGTTCACACTACATGACTTGATTTTGTGTCTTTAAATTGTATTGGTGTTTACACTACGCAACACGTAAATTATCCATAAGAGGGGGGTCACACACTATATGATCTGACAACAACTTGTTCCCCAACAGCTCAGTCAAACTACCAAACCACAGCCAATGAAATGTTGAGGGAGGAGCCGGCAGAAAAAGCTGAACACTATTGGCTGCTTGTCTGCTGATGACATCACTGACAGTGTTTTAAGCTTTCAAGGGAACGTTTAAAAACATTGTCAGTCAGCTGATGCATTATCGCATCAATCACTCATCTGCAAGGTTCAAGATGTGGCTTAAACACTAGAACTACCGAGGCAGTCAGAGTTTTTCATTTTTGTAATTTAATAACTCTTTGAAATAAAACTGACATATCTATGATACCCTGACGTTTCCTAAATATCTGTGTATTTCATTATAACATTGCAATTTTTAAAAAATTACAAAACAGAAAAGAACTGAGTAATTCTACCTTTATTTACCATATAGGTCCAAATGACTGCATGCCTGTCTGCTTCTTTAAATATGCGTGCCTTTTTTGCCTAGCAACTTCCTGCTAACATAAACATAAGTTTCTGATAGCAAAAACATAAATTTACTTCAGATATATCGTTCAAAACAGCATATTCTGTTCCGGGAAATAGCTCCTGTTTGAAAGTGAAAATGAAAGCGAGGCCCAGACGTTTGTGGGTGTTCTACTGTCTTAACTATATATTTATTATAGGTTGTATTACCAAAAAGATAATATTTTAGGGTAATGGTGTCATAAAATATGATGACAGACATTCAAAGCTTAATTTTAATGTTTTGAATGTAAATATGACGTGACAATATGATGTCTTATATGAGAATAAATGCTATGGTAATACTAATAGCAAAGACTATAGAATACACTTAAAGGGACTTTGCTAATAGTTATAGAACTCTAGTTCCACTGTTAATATAGCCTACTCTCATGTCTGTGTTAACGCAGAATGAAGCGAGTGCATCGATGCCCATTCTGGCCAATCACAGATGTTTCTGTTGAGCACCTGAGCACAATGGCCATTCAGCTCATGCTGATATCCTCTCAATGGCTGCAGCTCATCACTACATCTGACCACACGTGGGGTCGAGTTGGCCGACTGCTCTGGAATATTCAGCATGCTGGATATTGAATTTCCATCTGCGAGGTGTAGGCGATGCATCAGCAAGCCTCTTTGATGCGTTGTTCAGTAGTTCACACATAAAAACTGCCGAGTGCCCCCAGATTTTTCCCTGATCACAGCCCGATCTGTCGGCGAGCTAGTTAACTTCCAAATCGGGCTTAAAATCCTGTAGTGTGAACAAGGCTTAAGCTAAACAACTACTCTAAAAATACTCTTCTTTCTTCTATTCTCTCCCCTTGTATTATATCCTTAAATACTGATGCTTCTGTGTACTCTCCTAACCAATTATCTCCCTACTGTGTAATCTAACAAATTCTCTCCCCTTTTGTGTAATCTCCTAACAACTTCTCTCCCTGTTGTGTACTCTCCTACTGATTCTCTCCCTGTGTCGCGATCAACTCATATATCACAAAACAACTCAAGCATAATGATCGAATTATTCAAATGTTTAATTTAACTACGTCAATCCTACATATCACATGACATCAATCAATTTAGTTTAAAGCAAATCACAGAAATTCGATTAAACAGGTTTTCTGCTTACCTGAATATTTAGGCGCGCCTTGATGTCAGTGATACGACAGATCGACCTCCCCTGTCCTCCTCCCACCGTTTGCACATCAAGGTCACCATTTGTTGGAATATTGCTCTATAATTCCATGCGTGTTCAATACAAACTCAGGAGGCGGAGTTCAATGTCAAAAGTATTAGTAATTTATTAAGTACAAATGAATAATTCGATTAGGGCCCTGGGTTGCACAGGTATTTTCTATCAGTTATACAATGCTATCCGAGAAAACATATCAGGCGGTCTGCATATGTTCCTCGGAACTAATGACCCATTTTATAATCACAGAAGAAGAAGGCGGGTTGTCTCCCTGTCAGCGTTTCTGCACCGTCTGTAGTTCCCCTTTTCTGCACAGAAGAACTGAACAGTTAAATGCACATGCTTTGAGGCCTCTAAACGCTGTGCGTTTCTGGATGCGGTGGTTCCCTGTCCCCGGATGATGGGCATGGGCACTGTGTTGCATGTCTGAGGGTTCAGCATGTTAATGCGGTGCTCGCGGGCAGTGCATGCCGTCACTGCGATGGCAAGTCTGTTGCGCAGCTAAGATTGCAGCTCGCTCTTGCAAAAGGGCAAACCACCCCTGTGGTCCCCTGCAAGTAGCGGTTGGCTCTGGCAGATCTGAGGGTTACAGTGGGGGTCAAACCGCAGACCGTTTGCAGACCTCCCATTCCTCAGCACGCTCCATCCAAGCTTCGAGTGAGAGAAGCGATCGATACTCCAGGATGATTGGCCTCTCACTTGATGAGGGTGGGCTGTCATTTTCCAATGACAATTCAGACCGGTAAGCGAGGCTCCGGATTTTAAATCTGATATGATGGCCGTGCTAACCCAGGCTGCTTCGGTGGTCGGGCTGGAGATGGCTTGTCCCCCAGCTCCGTCGCCGGACCGATAAGACGGGTGTTACATGGAGGCTGAAATGAAGGGGTCTGAATCTAAGCCTCCCGTCCCCTTCTTCCCGGAGGTGCACAGTAAGTTCACGCAGTGCTGGAGGGCACCTTTTTCTGCCCAGTCTGTGTGCGCTTCCGCCCTTACCTTCCTCAATGATGGAGCAGCCAAGGGGTACAAGGCGATTCAACAGGTTGAGAGTGCTATCCTGGTGCTCTTCCTGGTGCGGTCAGCCTCGGCTCCCGTCCAAAGCGTGTAGGTTGTCTGCATCCCTCAGGGCCAGAGCCTACAATACTGCGGGTCAGGCTACTTCCGCCTTGCATGCTATGGCCGCATACCATCGCTACCTGGCGCAGGCGTTGGCCCAGCTGCACAAGGGAGGTTCCGACCCAGGATTAATGCACTATGCACCGCAACTGACTATGCTCTGAGAACCACCAAGTCGGTGGCAAGTACCGTGGGAAGGACGATGGCCACACTAGTGGCCCAGGAATGCCACCTCTGGCTAAACCTGGCAGATATGCATGACGTTGACAAAGTTTGACACCTATGTCCCAGGCTGGCCAGCTCGGCAACACTGGGGGTGAGTTCACCCAGGAATTCACCACGGTGAAAGAGCAGTCAAGTGCGATAGGGAAAGTCATCTCCAGGTGACTCTTCCTTGGGATGCGCCGCCTCCCAGGGTAAGCTCTCCCATCCCGTGCTGCCCCACCACTGGTGCGTCAGTGATTGCGCCGATGATGTCACTTGCGTGGGCTCTGCCAGCCTGGTTAGTGCTGCCCAGCCCGTTGTGATGGCTCATTCGGAAAATCTGATTCGACTTGTACGAGATCATAGACCTGCATGCACATGGGCGAGAGGTCTCTTTTTTTTTCGTCATGCTGCTGGAGGTGCTCGTGGTTGCCATGACAGAAAACACAAACTCTCGAAGAAAAGCGAGATCACCACAATGTGCTTCTCGATACGAGCTGTAACCGCTCAGGAAAAAAAAAGTGAAAACCTGCCTTGACGTGCTGGTTTGCACTGCAGAAAATACAGCGACGATAAATACTCACTATGACAGTGAATCTCTCCAGAAGCCTCGTTCGGAGACGTACCTGAAAAATGGATCATCCATATGAACAGTTTAGAGGCCACTCTGCTGCGATCTGATGAGGATAGTTTCCAAAAATATAATTTCATGTGGAAGAGATCGAGAATGAAGTAAAGATCGCGGACACTGTCGTATATGTCGGAGGCTGGTCATTCATGTCACTGCCCTGATTGGTCTAACAATCTAACATCTAACAATGGTGTAATTGTTGCTTCCAGGATTGGTCACACCCGAGGTGGTTCCCATAGTGAGAAACTGAACAAATGTTTGAAAAAGAACTGTCCAATCTCCACCAGGTCAATCTGCCCTACTCCCTCTAACCTCGGCTGTCTGATGTTCTGAGAGAACATGTACAGCACTCAGGTCAACAAAGTGAGCATGGCGCAAATGGCAGGTACCAAACCCAGCTGGCATCATTTGCCACACAACTCAATTCGACCAAAACCCTATATTACACTAACAAAATTAACACTTCAGACACCGGGACATTTACGACATTCTGTCCTTCTCCACCACCTCCTTATCAGCTGATAATTTGGCCATTTTTTCCACAAAAAAACACTCAAATCAGCAATCTGTTTTCCAACACATCCCAATTCTGCATTAATCAGCACCCCCTGCTGAGAATTCATTGTCCTCCTCACTACTTAAAGAGGAAGAGGTATCCGAATTTCTTCTCTCTGCCCATCCCACAACCTGCCCTCTGGACCCAATCCCCTCACACATACTGCAAGACATTTCCCCAACCATTGAACAGGCTCCGACACACATCATTAACATTTCACTCTGCACTGGCACATTCCCAACTACATTTAAGCAGGCCCGGTAACCCCACTGCTCAAAAAAACCATAACTCAACACCTCACTGGTTGAAAACTACAGATCAATTTCTCTCCTTCCTTTCATTGGCAAAACACTGGAAAGAGTTGTTTTTAACCAAATTTGCTCGAATTAACACAAATTGATCTTGCAGATTTGCACTTTTCAAGATCCAAAAAAGTAGACCCTTCTTAACAGATCATGCTGCACAATTTTTAGTCCAAGCTTTTGTCATTTCAAGGCTGGACTACTGCAATGTTTTTCTAGCTAGTCTCCCATCCTGCACTCTCAAGCCTCTATAGATGATCCAGAATGCTGCAGCTTGTCTGGTCTTCAATGAGCCAAAGAGAGCCCTTGTAATACCTTTCTTTATCTCTCTGCATTGGTTACTGGTTGAAGCTCGAATCAAGTTCAGATCACTGATGCTTGTTTACAGGACAGCCATTGTATGACTGGGGGAATCCCAAAAATGTATTAACTGTACTCTGAAAACACCTCTGGGGTATAAAACTGCCAAAAATATTTCAGTACTAGATTCTTTGCTAGAAAGAGAACAAAGACATGACCTTCAAGTGTAGCCAGTTTTATTTACAATCTTTATTAGAAAATTCAAATCACTGCTTGTTTCTATTATAAATATTATCACGAGATCTCCAAATATAACCAGTGTGTTAGCACAATCAACTATTTATTTAGAGAACAATCACATCACCAACAATAAAAACCTGCAAAGCCAGCTGGGAGGAAGAAGGGAAAACTCTCAAGCCCATTGATTCCAAGTGTACAGGTCCGCACCACCCATGCACTAAAATGAAAATAATTAATCACAGCACACAAAAATAGTGAATACTACAACTAATTCTATTTGTTCATGTCAATCATCATGCAGTGAAATAAAACCCATGCACAGAGAAAGCCGGCCACGCAAAAGTGGTCCCTGCTAGCTGGCTACTAAAATACAAAAAAGGTTAAAATATAACACTTTAATCTTCAGCAGTTGGTATAAAACATTCAATTAATGTCCACAAATCATAAAGAGAACAAAAAGTAATCTTAAACAAAACAGCAGAGCCTAAACATCAAGAGCTGTGGTACGTAATGCTCCCCCAGGAAATTCCTGTTAAATAACAAAACACAAAATGAATACAAAATACAATGTTACTTAAACCCACTTAAATTAATATAATATATAAACATCACATTCCCATGCTTACCAAGATACAAATGCAAAATGATATCAACCAATACAGCACGTTTAAATTCTTTTTACCGCTAAACAAATCTACCACACACATACCTCTGCCGTAATCCAAAAGCCACCCACGACTATAATAGTGTAGGCTATGATCACAAACAGCATCACATGAAGTTAAAATCCACAACAACAGCAGCATTAACCGCTCCCTATGTTCACACCAAATGGAGCCTGCCCCTAAGGTTTCCATAAAAAAACAATATAATAAACTTCTTTCTAAAAGCTTTAAGGCATTAAGGAAAGTCTCACGCTCACCTTGTTGCAGTGTCCTGGGGTAACACACAGCAGAAAACAGAGAGAGAGAGAATTTTGAGTTTATGTCCATTTCAGCTTCTCTGGCTATGTCATGGCAAGCAGAAAACAGATCACCATATAAGGAAATAACGCAATCTACTACATGGAATGTTATTTATAGGTCACGGTTTATGTACACGCCTCTCCCGGTGCGCCATCCTTACTCACTAGGACACAATTGGCACTGCACCCTCTTACCTTCACCTGCTCCTGAAGGTCTACACCCCCTCCAGGGTCTGGTCGGGTGTAAGCACTGCCTTGTGTTGCCATCGCAGAGAGACTATGGGCTCTATTTTAACGATCTAGGCGCAAAGTCTAAAGTGCAGGGCGCAAAAGCATTAAGGGCGTGTCCGAATCCACTTTTGCTATTTTTAAGGACGGAAAAATATGCTCTGCGCCACGGCACATGGTCTAACAGGGTTGTGCTTATCCTTGAGTTATGGGTGTGTTTTGAGAAAAAACCAATCAGAGTCTCATCTCCCATTCCCTTTAAGAGTCAATAGCGTCGCATTTGCTATTTACATGGCGATTTTGTAAGTGGAAAAACTGAACGCTTCACTAGCGAGAAAACAGTTAAACAGAGCATCTGCAGCGCGAAAATAAAGAACGAACCTCCTCCAATCGGCCTTTACTTTCTCTTTCTCTCTTTCGTAGATAAGGAAACAGTGTTGTACACTCCACTGAAGACATCCATTAGCCTACATAATTAATTTTGTTTGTTAAGCGTAAAGATTTGTTTCTAAACTATTTCTAAATTCAGTTCTAATTTATAGAGACATGCAAGTTATATCCAAACACACGTCCTATGCCCCATATGGTCCAAAACCTGACAGGTGGACAAATCTAAGCTTGTTTTTAATAAAACAAATATAAATATGGATATAATAAGTAATACTACTAACAATAATAACATTATATAAAAGCAAGTTGTTGTGAATAAACTGAAAAAAGCCCCCCGAGATGAAGAAGGCATGGAGGCAGTGGTTTTTATATTTATGTAGAAAATAATCATTTTTGTAATTTTTTAATCCTTTAATTCTTTTTCATTTGTAAAGATATTTGCATATGGCTGTACATCCTGCGTGTTTTAAGCAATGTGTAAGCGAGGCGCACAACTAACGTGCTCTGCGCTGGACTTTAGACCTGCTTTGAGCTGGTCTATTAGTTCCTCAAAATAGCAACGCGCCAACAATGCGCCTTAACACACCTCTTTTCTAGACCGGAACACCCATGAGTCCACAAAGTGGCACAAATGGATTTGCTATTTGAACAATGTGGCGCAAAACAGGAAAATTAGGGTTAAATTATCCTTCAAACGACAACTAAAAACCCATCTTTTTCGAGAACACCTTAACCCCAGTGAATAATACCAAAACCACCTATTAAAGCACATTCTCTCACTCATTTACTCACTCTCTCTCTAAAAAAACTCCTGCTCTAGCACTAAATCTAAAAGCATAAACAAGTTACTTTGAATAAATAGCACTTTTTGTATGTATTGCCTCTTATTGTTGAATCACTGAATACCTCCTCAATTGTAATTCTCTTTGGACAAAAGCGTCTGCTAAATGACTAAATGTAAATTAACAAACTTAAGCAGGTTCAAAATGCAGCTACCAGAGTGCCTTCTAGATCTACGAAATATGATTATATTAGGTTCTGTCAGCACTGCATTGGCTTCCTATTAAACATTGTATACATTTTTAAATCTTATTGACTACATACAGTATAAAGCCCTGAATGTCTTAGCTTCTCTGTATTTGAGTGAGCTCCTGGTGTAGTACAGACCCTCAAGTCAACTAGGATCAATTAAATCTGGACAAATGATTATTCATAGAATATCAAAATAGACTGTAGATGGAAGGTCCTTCTCATATTTGGCACATAATTCGGGAACCAGACACACTTTGTCAGTTGAAATCTAGACTAAAAGCTCTATAGAAACGATCCTCACACTGACACTCAGTGTGAATGGTGAAAGTAGTTTCTGTTTGTTTCTCTTTTTTTCTGTTTCTTTCTATATTTAATTATCTTTATTTTAATGATCTAGGCAAATGGTCTAAAACGCATGGAGCAGATTCACTTTTCCATTCACAGGGTGTGTCTTTGCTATTTTAAAGATTGGAAAAGGGTCTGTTCTGGAGCATGGTCTAAAGGGGTGTTGTCCTTATTCTCCTAATGAGTTATGGCTGTGTTTTGGACATAACATGCATTAAACCAATCAGAGTCCCATCTCCCCTTTCCTTTAAAAGTCAGTTGCGTTTGCAGATTTACCTGACAGCTTTTGTATGCAGAAAAACTGAATGTTTCACTAGTGAAAAATGGTTAAAGAACATCTATGAAAGGTCTACAAAAGTCTCTTTCATTTCGACTGTGGATTCAGGAAAAGGTGTTAAACGGACTCCACATCCATTAAATATTTGATTTTGTAATTTTGTTTAAGGTCAAAGATTTGTTTCAATTTGTTTCAAAGATTTAATTTCCAGCAAATTAATAAATGAACAATAACAATAAAGTGTGGTGAAAAACCTGAGTTATATAAAAAAACACTTCCTAGTTCTATGCCACCATAGGGTAATGCGTATGTCTCTAAAACCCGACAGTTGGACAAATCTTAACAAAAAATTATAAAAACAAATATATTTATGCATATAATAAATAATGATAATAATAACAACACTAGACAAATTGTCATGAATAAATGGGTTATAACAGAGCCTGATTCTACCAAAGGTGAAGAAGGCATTTTTATATTTATGTAGACAATAATATTTTTTTTTACATTTAAATTCTTAATTCATGAATAATTTCATATTTTAAGATATTTGTGAACTGCTGTACATCCATATGAGTCTATTAAGCAAAGTGTACGTGCATTTTGGACCAGCATAGGTGCATAACACTAACACTCTTTAAATAACAAAAGCAAACCCTGCGCCATTGACTTTAGACCAGCTTTTAGTTGGTCAATGATGCAGCCTATTTAAGTAGCCTCAAAATAGCAATTCGATAACAATGCTCCTTAACACACCTAATTTTCAGAGTTCACAAATGGGTGCAAATGCATTTGCTATTTAAACAACGTGTCACAAAATGTGAAAATGATACCTGTCCAAAATTATACCTTAAGTGTAATTAGCTCCGTTATGTTATTTTAAAGGTGCTGTATTTATGTTTTTGACTCTTCTAAAGCATAAAATACCATAATATGCTTTCAGATATCTAAGAAACATGCTAAGTGAACTTGCATGCATTCGCATACCCAATTATCTCAATGCTTATTTTAGCTCACTTGCGGGATCAATTTATTATTCACAGGGACAGGGTGCTCCAGCACCTCAACCTATTGGGGTTTCAGGTCAACCAAGAGAAGAGTGTGTTCTCCCCTGTGGCATGACAGCATGGCGACGGTGGCATATATCAACCGCATGGGGGGTATACGTTCCCGTTGCATGTCTCAGCTCACTCGCCATCTCCTTTGGAGTCAGACAATGGTGGTACACACCATCACTCAGGCTAGAGCACCCTCTGCGAGCCATGCCTATGCCCTAAAGTGGAGTCTGAGTGGTGCGCTTCTCGTCCCCTGAAGTTGCCAGATTAGTGTTGTGTTATCCTTCCTTTAGGATAAGCTGGAGCATAGGTTGTCACCCTCCACACTGAAGGTTTATGTTGCACCTCCGCTCATCATGACGTGGTGGATGGTAGCGTGCTCGGGAAGCATAACCTAATCATTCCTGCCCCCCTCTCATGCCCTCTTGGGATCTCTCTGTAGTCGTAGCAGGACTGCAGAGAGAACCTTTCGAACCACTTGACTTAGTATCCTTGAGAATTCTGTCCCTGAGGACAGCTGTAAAGCTCCATCTATTAGTCCTATAGCAGAACTAACAGCATGGGTGAAGGTAAAACGTGTGAAAGCCTTCTCTCGCACAGCTGTAAACAGATTGCTAAAAATTCTTAAACTTTTGTTTCATGAATCCAATTTTGACCCTTACTCTTATCTGACTCCAATTTATTATAATTTAAATTTAGATGCATCTAATTCAAGCTGATCACCTTATAGGTTATTTGGTCTAATTTAGATCGATTAACCTAATAATTCCTTATTTTCATTTAATGGTTCATTGTTTACCCGAAGTCGCTTAGAGTCAGTATGCTGGCCAGTTACATCTGCTCATGGACACAGCCTCGCCAGTTCTGGTTCTTAGATAGAGGATATAAGTGTAAACTAATTTCCTTTAAGTAATATTAGGCTGTCCCATGCCTGCTCATACATAAATAAATTTTGATTTAGCCATTAGATTATATCATACTAAGTCAGTGATTGTCAGAAATCAACAGGTATTCTAATGCTGTGCATATGCTTTATCCATTGAGCCTTAATTTATAAGCAATCCTGGTCGTAGGTTGTGGAAACATTAGCCTAAACAATCTACCAGATTTACAATGATTTCAGGAGATATTAGAGTTAAACAAAAATTTTACATTTATTTGCCAAAGATTTGCCATGCCAATTCACATAATTAAACAAAATAAGCCAATTCAGAAATGTACAACATCAATTACTCAAAATTAAATATAAGAGTTATAGATTAATACCTGACCATGTAGAAGTACGTTGCAGCATATAATTCTTGATGCAGACCTCAGAGACTCACACACTGCAACGGGGTATGCTGGCTACAGGATCCCACAGACACTGTTACACCTTTCCCTTAAATACTCAAATCACAACAAACAATCATAAATTCAAGACAATAAAAGCATCACAAAGACCCTTGTCTAGTCATGAGTTGATGTGAAGACATTTTTCCCTGGAGTGGAGCATCTGGCAAAGATCTTATCAAAGTCAAAACACAAATTAACAGATATAAGGGAAATTGTGAAATATTACTGTGAAATTTATACCACTTTACCAATCACACAGAGACATTTAAAATGATACCAAACATGAATATAGATATGAATATGAATATAGTGGAGAAGGTAAAGTCGAAGGCAGAGATAGGGGCTCAAGCTGCATGATCGAGACAGTTGAACAACTGGTTTCCTGGCTGATCTTCTTCTCAGATTATAAAGTTTATTGTTTTAGTGCCTGACAATTCTTGTGGTCTTGCCTTGTGGAATTCCATAACAGTTTCCAGGCTCTGATATTATGGAGAGACTTAGGCCCAATCCCAATTCTTTTTTTGTCTATGGCAGGGCAAGCTGTGTCCCCCAGAAGTGAGAGTGGACTCAACAAGGAGTGTATCCTCCTTTTGGGTGTTAGCACACGGCGCCTCTTTAACAGATATATGAGGAGCTGCCAGCTGGGCGACACCTAACACATTTGCGAGATTCTATAATCTTCAAGTGGAGCCGGTTTCTGATTGCTGGGTAATTCCAGTCAATCGGTTAAACGGAAGGAAACTAAGTTTGGTTTCTAAAAATGCTTGCTGTGCCATTCTCCCTAACCCGGAGATACATGCATTGTTTTGCTCTGCTTAGCGAGTTCCCCATCTGGCTAACCCTATGGAGTTCCTCCGAGGCCCCCAGTACCCGACTCGGAGGAGGAGCTGGGTGATTGACTTAGTACGATGTTGGTCTGCCCACGTACTAAGGATTGGTGCCAGCTATGCGTGATCCCCGTTGGCAATCCCATATGCGTTATTCAGCTAGGAGCATTCCCCCCTTTCAGGTGGACCCATGTCTTCCCTTCCCGCTAACCAGCTTTTCATATGTAGCACTCTCCCTGGTTAGGGTTAGCCCATATGCCCCTTTGTCACTGGGTCTCCCCATTGGGTAGCAGGTGGCCTCCGCAGTGTTTTTCCTCTTTGGGACTGGCACGCTTTCCCAACATACTGTCGAATTTCTAAAATCCCTAGGCCGGGGATGTTGGATGGTTGCCCGCTTGGTGACGTTGTGCACTCATGCTTGTGCTTGGCAAACTTCTCACCAAAGCGCGTGATGGGCTCAGGTGCTGTGGCCCGCCAAAAGAAAAAATCGTGCAGTTTCACTGGAACAACTTTACTGTTTCAGCCGCACGACTTGGAGTTTGGGAGAGGATACAGCGACCAAACACAGACCCAGAACATTGTCTTTAAAGTAAAAAGACTGAACATAAACATACATGCACAAAAATGTCTTTAGCTATTCTATATATATATTTTTTTTAAGTTCAGAATAAGCCCTTTATATTATTCAATGTACATAATTAGAAATATTATTCACTGTATACAGTATAAGTCAAAATGGTATTATTCACTGTATATAATTTGAAATTAATTTGTCAACAAATGTAAAATTGTGAATAAATATTTTATTCAGATGAACAGAAAAAATTTAATTGAATTAGTTGTGTTCTCAGGACGTGGCTCTTCTGTCACTTGTGCAAAGGGAGGTATTTTGGCAGATACGTATGTAAAAACACACCTCTGTTTCATGGAACTCAACACAGAAGTGTCTCTGTAAATGTCTAAAACAAAGTGATGAAAAATGTCTAAAATGTCTCTAAAAATGTCATTGTGGGCACAGATGACAGTTACACCATTCCATGCCTGCAACTGTCCCTGATTGAGGTAAGGTTAGTTTTATATTCACACATTCAGACCTGCGCTTGCCAATAATAAGGATGGTCCATGTAGACTGGTGATTCATCTTGACGCACCTGTGTGACATATTTCTTTTTCCATTTTGGGTAAATTATCCCTTCAACACAATAACATATTAGAACAGAGAATACAAGGCGTTTTTAAAGTTATTTTATAAACTGAACCACACATAACAATTCGGTCTAGAAAAAAGCATTTTGGAGTTTGTTTACTTTAAGATATTTTTGAAAGCACATTGTGCTGCTAATTGTTGTTGACAGCCCTATAATTTTAGATTAATGGACAAACAATGTTGATATTGTAAGTATACTGCGCGTAAAACCTAACGTAATCATCGGATGTAGCGAACCTCTCCAAACAAAACTTGCTGCTGAGGAAAACTGAGGTAAGAGTTAAGTTTCGAAGATGCTGTACACTGAGGAACACAGCAGTGGTAGCCAGAAGTACTGTCCTCATGTCTTTGAAACGATCCTTTCAAACAATTAGATGTCATAATTATGTAGTTGACGTAAACATATATAAGTGGGCTATAACGGCATAAAGCACTAACACAACTATGTGCTCATTGTGGTAAAAGTAGTTGATTAAATGAATAAAAGTAAAACTGACGGGCACAATATGCCATTAACAGAAAATTATTTAGCCTGATATACACTACTCTGATACTGTGAACATGTCACTGTAATTTTATTTATGTTAAGCCTATATTACAGATTTCAAAGAAAAATCTTAATAAAAAAAGGAAACATAAGCTGGACCACAACAGATTAATGTCATTACGAATGCTCACATAATGTAGCCTAGTTTACAGCAAGCATCATGTTTTTAGTTAGATTGTGTCGTCTGTCATTTACAGTAGGCCTATAGGTCTCTCATTTTTACTAAAGAAGATATATTATTTGAGTTTATCACAAGAACTATAGAAACTGTATTATGCTTCAAAAAAAAAAAATGGCACAGTATCAGGATCGGATCTGTATCAGTCGATACTCAGAATTTTGGTATCGGGATCGGATCGGTTTAAAAAAAATGGTATCGGTGCATCCCTAGTTTTGTCTATTGTCATGAGACTGGTCTTGCAGATTCCTTGTATCATTGATATGTGAACATTGATATAATTTATTTCCTAATTTACACAATTTATTTTCTACCATCTTGAATTAGTTTGAAAATCTGTTGTTTTGAACTCTCCATAGATTGTTAGCCCAATTTCCACCAAATTTGGCTTAGAATATGCTGCCAAAAAGTTATAGAATTTTCCAGTTGCTCTGTAGCTTGTTGCCGTGCTTGTTTATGATGTGGCCACTGGGCTGCTTGGCCACGATAATTGCTGCTTGACATATGCTTTCTAGAACAAAGAAATATGATCATATTACTCCAGTTCTTTCATCATTGCATTGGCTCCCTATTAAATATCATATAAATTTTAAAATTTTATTGACTTTAAACTAGATTAAAGACACATCTCTTTGCATTAGCATTTCAAAATACCATGAATACATTTCACTTATTCCTTAGAAAGTTTGGAATAAAAGAATGCATCATTCAGTTAAAATATATATATATAATGTGTTTGTGCTGATAATTAAAAGCAATGCGAAAATACAAAAACAATCAAAACGTTCCCTAAAATATTCTACAGCCAGATCATCACTTTGTTTCATTCTTGGAGCTCTGAAGAGCAAAACTTAAACCACATGAGTCATCTTGCTGCATGCAACAACACGTGATAAATGCTCTTTAAAATACAAGTCATTATTTTATTATATTTTGGCCTGATGTTGTCATCATGTCCCTGGAATGTAGTAAACCATCCCAATGTAGTAAACTAGTATTTTACAGTCCTTCCCTACAAGATACTGAATTAATGCTAAGGAATTATACTGATTCACAATCTTTAGACATAGAAGATCTGAAGACATAGATCTCAAGCTGAAGACATAATGGGAGCCCACTTGCTGTGGGAATCAAGAGATAATTTGGGTAAAGGGCCATTACAAATAACACCCCTTCTGCAGTGGGTCAAAGATACCTAAAGTTTCAAGTGTTTACTTAGATTATGTCTATTTCTGTGAGAACAAGACCACTGTACCAGTTGCATTGGGACATTTCAAATGATATCAAACATGATGAAAAAGTCACTTGCATTGATATAGAACATTTATATTTTGAGAGGACCATTCTGTGTGAGTTAGGTAAAGGGGAGAGTGTGTGAATAGAACGGGTGCTGGAGGGTGGTCAAATGTAAATGAAAGAAAGGAGAGGAGCAACGTTTTTTTTTTTGTTTTTTTTTTCAAAATAAACACATTTTCCAATTTTGGTTATTGCAACACATTTCAAAAAAAGTTGTAACAGTAAAGAATTTACCACTTTGTAATGCTGCCATTGCTTTTCACACCCCTTTAAAGACATTTAGGAACTGAAGACATCTAGTGATGAAGTGTTTCAGGTGTAATTTTGTCCCATTCTTTCTGCAAACAAGACTTAAGGTGGGCAACAGTATGATGTCTTTGTTGACTCATTTTGCGCTTTAAAATTCACCACACATTCATGAAGTACCTGTATCCTCTTCCTCTGCAGCCAGGACTTGGTAATGTATGCAGAAAGTGGTTTTATATTGTCTTGTTGAAATATGCATGGGTATCTCTGGAAAAGAAGGCAGCATATTGTGCTCTAAAATCTATAAGTACTTTTCAGCATTAATGGTGCCATCACAGAAGTGCAAGTTACCTTTACCAAGGGCACTGATACAACCCCATACCATGACAGACCCTGGCTTTTGGACTTGTTGCTGGTAACAGTCTGGATGATCCTTTTCTTCTTTATTTTATAGTGCTTCCTTTTGGCATAGTAGTTTTAACTGCCATTTGTGGATGTAACTACATATTGTGGTTCTTGACAAAGGTTTGCCAAAGTAGTCCTATATCTATGTGGTGATATCATTTGAATAATGATTCTTGATGCAGTGCCACCTGAGGGATTGGAGATCACGGTAGTTGAGCTTAGGCTTGCGTCCTTGCCCTTTACGCACTAAAATTCCTCCAGATTCCTTAAATCTTTTAATAATTTTATGCACTGTTGAAGGTGAAATGTCACCATCCTCGTGTATCTCCCTTGGGTTTTGCTCTTCTTTGTGTGTCCTAGTTTGCTTAATTTCTATCATCTGAGATTTGTCCCAGCCTGTGTATTTAAGTTGTTACTTTTTCTTTGTTCCTCACTCTGTTTTTGAGTCGGTCCCCTGCATACCTACCCTGCGCTCTCTTGAGTAGTTGAGCTGCGTCTACTAAGACTACTTTGTTATTTCTTTTACTATCGGTCTTCTTGTTTGAATGTTTTCTCCCCTCGAGGAGTTTTGCTTTGTATGTTTATCATTCAGTTGAAACATTTTTGTATTCCTCGTTCTGAGAAGAATTTTTGTTATCTGTTTTTGCTACCTCAATTGTAGAGAAGAATCTAAGTTGATTTTTTTTTTTTTTATAAAACGTTGTTTTCTGGATCTCCTCTTGAGTGTTTCGCTTGGATCCAACACTACCAACTCAGTGGCTCAGCGGCTCTCTCGCCAGCCACCACACCAGAGACCTGGGTTCAAACCCCACCATTGACAGAAAAACCGAGTCAAAAATGTACCCAGAGACACTCGCTACCAAGGATCTGTTGGCAGTGATTGCCAGTCATGAGACCTCGTTTCAGCGCCATGAAGAGGTGCTCCGTCGTCAAGAGGAGTTGATGACACAACACTCAGAAGTTCTCACGGGGGTGATGTATTCTATTCGGCAGCTTTTTGACAGGCTTCTTGGTGCTTCCCCTTCTGCTCCTTCAGTTCCTGCCAGGGTTTTCTCACCCAGTGCTTCCTCACTTTTGAACTCCAACCCTCAAGTTTTCTCACTGACCGCTCCAAGATAGCTTATATTATTACTCTTCTGACTGACAAGGCACTAGCTTGGGCCTCTGCAGTGTGGTAATCCAAGTCTAATTGTTGTAATTCATACCCTGCCTTTAAAGAGGAGTTCAAGCGGGTGTTTAATCATCCAGTCAGTGGTCAAGAGGCTTCCAAGCGTCTGCTTACTGTGCGTCAAGGTTCCCGCAGCACCGCTGACTTTGCCATTGAGTTCCGGACCATTGCAGCAGGCAGTGGATGGAATGATGAGGCTCTGAGAGTTTGTTTCCAGGGAGGGCTATCAGAATCTCTTCAGGATGAGTTGGCCACTCGAGGACCAGCCAAGGATCTTGAATCTCTCATCGATATGGCAATCCGCCTAGATAACCATATGAGGGAACGGAGAAGTGTTCGGAGTAGAGCTTTTCGGTCACAAGTCCCTGTGTCCCCGAGTCGTTCCCCACCATCCAGAGTCTCCCTGGTTTCTGATCCTCCAGAGGAGATGCAGTTAGGTCGTTCCAGGCTCTCTCCCAGTGAGAGGGAGCGTTGCATGAGGGAACGACGATGCCTCTACTGTGGCACTTCTGGTCACTTCCGGTCCACTTGCCCAGTGCTCTCGGGAAGTGATACTCCCAACCCAGTTACCGGAGGGCTGTGATGGGGAAGATAAGGGCTCCTCCCGCTAATACTGTCCTAGCTGTTCTATCCATTCTGTCTTGGGAGGGTCACCAGTTTCCGGTCCAGGCAATGATCGACTCTGGTGCGGCAGGCAGCTTTATGGATCTGTCCTTGGTCAAGAGACATAAGATCCCGACCCACCTTCTTCCTCATCCCCAGGCTGTTACTGCATTGGATGGTAGACCCCTAGAAAAAGGCCAAGTAACGAAGTTTACTCAGCCCCTCAAACTCACCATTGCCAAACATCAGCAGGAGGAGACCTTTTATCTCATTGACTCTCCTGAGTTTCCTGTGATCCTGGGTTATCCCTGGCTGCAGAAACATAATCCCCAGATAAACTGGTCCTCTGGCTCCATCCTAGGTTGGAGTTCTACTTCCTCTCACCCTGTCTGCCTCACTCAGAGCTCCTTAACTCCTAACCTCAAGCTTCAAGACCCTGAGGACCTGTCTCGGGTACCCACTGTATATCATTGATTTAGGGCAGTGTTTAGCAAAAGCCGAGCCACCTCTTTGCCACTTCACCGCCCATATGATAGTGCAATCGACCTGCTTCCGGGCTCCTGTCCACCCAGAGGTCTAGTCTTCTCTTTATCTTTTCCCGAGCAAGCTGCTATGAATACTTACATCAAGGAGTCTCTGGCAGCTGGCATCATCCAGTCCTCGACTTCCTCGGCTGGAGCTGGCTTCTTTTTTTGTGAGGAAGACGGATGGAGGGCTTAGGCCATGTATTGATTATAGGGGTCTCAACAAGATAACTGTTCGGAATCGATACCCTCTTCCTCTGATGTCTACAGCTTTTGAACTGCTGCAAGGGGCTTCCATTTTCTCTAAACTGGATCTTCGCAATGCCTACCATCTGGTGCAGATCCGTCAAGGGGACGAATGGAAGACATCCTTTAATACCCCCACGGGCCACTACGAGTATCTGGTGATGCCATTCGGGCTTACCAATGCCCCCGTCGTGTTCCAGGCTCTTATTAACGATGTCCTCCGGGACATGTTAAATAGATTTGTCTTAGTTTATTTGGACGATATATTAATATTTTCCAGATCACTGGAGGAGCACGAGGGGCATGTCAGCAAGGTCCTTCAAAGACTCCTGGAGAATCACCTCTATGTCAAGCCGGAGAAATGTGAGTTTCATGTAGTCTAGACTCAATTTCTTGGATTCATTGTCACCCCTGGTCACATGGAGATGGACCCCAGTAAGATTGAGGCTGTTGTCAAGATTGAGGTGCAGCGGTTTGTGGGTTTTGCAAATTTTTATAGAAGGTTCATTAAGAATTTTAGTTCAGTGGTGGCTCCCTTGACAGCGCTGACAAAAGGAGGGGGAGTCAAGATTAACTGGGGCCCTGAGGCAGCGGGGGCCTTTCTGGATCTCAAGCGCCGTTTTATATCTGCTCATATTCTCTCTATCCCAGACCCGGATTATCCATTCGTGGTGGAGGTGGATGCTTCAGAAGTGGGCGTAGGAGCCATTTTGTCACAGAGGGGTGAGGATGGGAAGTTACATCCCTGTGCATTCATGTCATGCCGCTTGTTGGAGGCTGAGCGTAACTACCATGTGGGGGATCGAGAGCTGCTCACCGTAAAACTTGCCCTGGAGGAGTGGCGCCATTGGCTTGAAGGGGCTCAACATCCTTTCCAGGTTCTTACAGACCATAAGAATCTGGAATATCTCCAGCAGGCAAAGCAATTGAATCCTCGGCAAGCTCGATGGTCTCTGTTTTTTAATAGATTTCAGTTAATTCTGACCTATAGGACCGGTACTAAAAATGTCAAACCAGACGCCTTGTCCCGAGCCTACTCTTCCGAGACACTGAAGAGACCCGTTTCACCTATTACCCAAGGTTCGTGGATTGTGGCTCCTCAACCTTGGGAATGTGGAACAACGGGTGCGTAACGCTCAAACTAAGGAACCTGGTCCGGGTGGTGGTCCGGTGGGAATTTTTGTATTCCTCGTTCTGAGAAGAATTTTTGTTATCTGTTTTTACTACCTCAATTGTAGAGAAGAATCTAAGTTGATATATTTGTTTTAAATAAAACTTAGTTTTCTGGATCTCCTGGATTGCTCCTGCCCCAACCTTTTTTGTAATGTGTTTCAGGTCTGAATGACAGGAAAGAATGTATATTTACAAATGAAATGAAGTTGACCAGACAAAACATGAAATATTTTGTGTTCATATCAGGGTTCTCACAAGGTGCTTAAAGTGCTTAAATTTGGCTTTTAGAATGGGGTCCTGGAATACCTGGAAAATTGGCTTGTTTTGTTGAAAAGTGCTTAAAAGTGCTTAAAATTAACAAGGAGAATTTGGATGCAATTTTCACGCCGGAAAAATAAAAATGTTTGCGAACTTCTTTGACAATTTGCAAAAATGCCTGCACAAACTACTGTGATTCCAAAGCGGTGAATTGACTGATATGAAAAGTGACCAATCACAGTCGATCTTGCCTAGTTTTACGTGAAACGTAAGGGCGGGACAAAGTCCTTTCATATTGCAGTGACAGAAAAAACTACTTAAAAAGAAATGTTTTATTGGAATAATGCTTTTTGGATGTTTTCACTATAGAGATGTCTATGTTATTAGCAAGAGTAATTAAACCGCGGACATACTTCCTGCCATTTCGATGATCTACACACACGTTTCGCTCTCTTCTCCCAGACAGCGAGTTCATTCACCTCTGACCTGTCACTCGTCTAAATACAGTCTGAATGTTAGCGTGGGAATGCAGGTATTGCGCAATTACTTATTTCTGTAAATGTCGTGAGTGCTTTATTTTAACATGAGAGGCAGTCATATACGTTAATCCCAAAAACAGATATGTGAGCTCTTAAATAGGCTTTTTCAAATAAACTGCAAGTCCTCTCATCATCGTGTGTGTGCACTCAGACTGTATGCAATCGCGATCTCTTGGCTATTAAAGTAGAAATTGTTTATCTTTGCTCCTTGACTAAATTTAGTCCAAAAATTTCAAGTGTTTAGAATTAGATCTTCAAGTGTTTAGAATTAGGGCTTCTTATTTGGCTGTATCGTGAAGTGAAACTAAAGAATTATGCTAGAAATGTTTGTTTGAGGTATTTGTGTGATTTATACATAATAGATGTATCCTGGTCTGTCTTAAAGCATCACTACATTGTACAGGCATTACAGGTCAAAGCAATCTGTTACATTTATCAAAATAAACAATAAGGCTCTTAAAACACTGCTTTGAAAAATGTAGTGTTGCCATATTTCAAATACCTCAAGTGAAACAAAGTCATTTGTTTTATTATTTTATTACTGACATTGTACTTGTCTTTTTTGTAAAATTATTTAAGTTTATGATCAAGTGTAAATTAAAAATCTCCATGTGATGTACAGCTATTTAAGCAACAAATTTACCATATTGTAAATACAAGAATGAGCAAATATGAAAAATAGTGTAAAATGTGTAAATAAAAGGCTAAATTTAAATCTTTTCATCATATACTTTAATTAAACCTTTCAAATCTTGAAAATATTGTTTAAAAAATGGACAAAAAGTGTCTCTATGGACTTATAGAGTATGTGGTAGTTTTGCCAGTGCTATAGAAAAAGATTGTCATGAAAGGAAAAATCGACCATACTTCCTTTGTTAGTGCAAATTCCTATATATGTAGTCTTGTGATTAAACAATGAAACCATTCAAACAAGTTTACACTTAAAAAAGGGCCGTAATGAAAATCAGATTTTTTTTTCAAAAGTAACTAACTAGTACTCCGAGTAGTTTTTTAAAAGAGTACTTTGTACTTTTATCTAATATTAGTATTATTTACTAAAAAAAAATGTTATTTTAGCAGTGTACTTTTTTTTATTTTTACTTGAGTACAAATTTTCTGTTCTCTTTCCATCTGTGAGAGAACATCAACAAAAAAAAAAAAACATTTCACAAGCACATTTAGTGCAGGTTTATTATATTATTAATTATTATAAATTATTATATTATTATTATTATTAATGGTTTTATTTGTATAAATGATAGATAGTTCCTATGCAATATTTTTATAAATTGCTGAGAAGACATTTCAGGTGTTTAATACGTTGCTTGTCAGTCTTGGTTTATTATATTATTAATTATTAATTATTATATTTTATTAATGTTTTATTTTATTTGTATAAATCAATAGATAGTTCCTATGCAATGTTTTTATGGGTTGCTGAGAATACATTTCAGGTTTTCAATACCTTGCGTGTCAGTCTTGAGAATAAAAATAGGTGCTTGAAAAAGTGCTTAAAAGTCCTTGATTGTCATTAGGCTGTGCCTGTATGAACCCTGTCATATTATTTGCAAAGAAATACAAGTCAAAGTAAATTTTGAAATCACTACTTTCTTTTTTTATTTGCATTTTCCATACTGTCCCAATTTTTTTCTAATTTGGAGTTGTAATAGATTTACTTTGTTTGCTCACAATGCTTCTTGAGGTCAACAAGGTCTTCTCACTTTCTCTCTGGAATGGCATTCCTCCTCTGATGTCAATAAAACAGCAGAATATATTTAACCTTAGCCTTTTACTTCTTTGGAGAATTTTAAATTTTGTTTCTGTAATAATGTCACTTCATTTAGTCAGCATTGTTTCATTTTTAGAATTAAAATTTTCAGCTAAAATGTTCCTTTAAAGACACCGCTATACATTCTCTGATCTGTTTCTAAAAGCTTAAAGTTTTCTATTTCAAAGCAGTTAAGTACAATAGGAAGTTCACCTAATTCCAGAACCCTGAATCAAATCAAGTTTGCTTGCATAGATGGAGAGGAGGTGAGGAGGACAGGCCTTATCTTTAACAGGAAATACCATGTTTAAGTGAGAGGCCACAGTGTGATTGGTTGGAAAGGAAATGCGTGTTTAATTATGACTGTGTACCTGATAGAGAACAGTGATGGAATGATAAAGAGACTGATTCAGGGACTGATTCAGAAGGGAAGGAAGTCTGATGGTGCAAGGAGGATCTCCTGGGACGTGTGGAAAGAAGGAAGTTACCAGTCAAGATTATGTAAAAAATGTGAGGTTTCCATATAAACCAGTCTCAGTCAGTGAGCACATTGAGCCCACAGCCTGGACATTTATGCATGCTTTGAATGTTATGGGTGCTGGGCAAGTGAAAAAACATTGTTTTTGTTATAAAAATGTTTTCCAAACCATTTGTTTTCGTTAAAGAAATGGCTGGCTTTCTTAATATTAGAAGATTGTTTTAAAAGTTAATCGTCTTTAAAGGTCCTTTCAACTTAATTTTCTTGTCTTGATTTGTTTTGTTGATCACCAATAAAGTTATCAGTGTCTGTTTTAGTTCAGAATTTTTTAGTTTAGGCTCTTGACAATTGACTTTGTTGGTTTGCTTAGCTTTCAGAAAATGTTGGTGTTTTAAGAAAAAAATAGGATTAGAATATAAATAGATGAAAAATAAATTATCTGGCCTATATTTTAAAGCTCTAAACACAAAGTCTAAAGTGGTTGGTGCAAAAACACTAAGGGCCCTATCACACACCTGGGGTCAGTTCTTCATACGTGTATTACTCAGTTCGCTGGATTTGGTTATTGACGATTTGAGGTATTTGCCAAATTGAGGTAGTCTATTCTGTGAATGAAATGAGTTTACTTGAGTTTTAATTCAGCGCATGTATTTTTACAGCAATAGACTTTGCCAACTGGAACAGAAAGTATTTTACTGCTAATTTACAGGGCAATTTTTTTTACAGAAGTGGTGCTGTAAAAACACAGCATGTGACTGGCAACCCAGCTGCCAGTATTATTCTGTAAATTTACAATGAAAAGTTTTACAGTGTAAACCTTATTCTAAAATAACAAACAACTGAGGAAGTTTTTGTTATTAATGAATATCAGTTATAAACATCTAATTAATTAGAATATCTTATACTGAAACACTATGTCAAGGTCTCTATTAGAGGGTTGAAAAGTGGTATATTTACACGTCTGCTGTTGATGCAGTGGTTGGAAGAAGCTGGATCACACATTAACGTGATAGAACTTAAATGTCATACAATCAGCCTCCAAATGACTTAATACAAACAGCAAGCAGATACACAGCCGGCCTGAAAACAGCGAGAATTTAAAGAAAACAAACAAAAAGAAACAGCTAATGTGAAAACAAAACAGCCATAAAAACGTAAACAGGAGGGGAAATGCAATTCAAGAAAACACCCGGAAAAAAACAATCAAAGAAAACACCTGGATAAAACCCACCTGAGAAAAACAGCAACGGTGTCCTTTAAACAGCAGGAGCAGACGCTTCCACCTTCCCAGCGATTAGCATCAGGACGAGGAGAGGCCGATTTACTAAAAATCTTTTATTTATAAAACAAGAGAAGATTAAAACACCTATCAAGACGGATCATGCCAGATGACATGAATGCAGCAAAAGGTTTCTCACAGCTCATTAACTCACATGCAGGACTAAGTTTCACAGCTGAGAGATAAGTAAACTGCAGTTAACAGCCTTTTACAGCATTTGACTTTTTGTACAGCTTTTGACTGCTCGACTGAGTCTTGACCTGCTCAGCATAATATAGTCAAGTCAAGTCGAGCATTATTGTCATTCCGCTTTATGTGTGGACATACAGAGAAACGAAATGTCGTGTCTCGCAGAACAACGGTGCTACATAAATTAATCATAAATACAAACACAACACTGGACATGAGCTATTTTAAAAACCTATGCATAACTAACATATACTATAAGATACATAACTATACACATAAGACAGGCTATACAAGTACTTTTACATGAAACTGACCAATGTTGTGCAGGATATTGTGCAAGAGAGGTATTAAAGGTGAATATTGTGCAAAAGAGGTATTTAAGGTTGGATATTGTGTGAAAGAGTTATTTAAGGTTGAAGCAAGTAGTGCAACTTGATTGTGGTACATTTATAGTAAACATCGTTTTCCTTATTGCGTTCTTATAAGATGGAGTTTAAATAAAGTGTCAGGTGCATAAGACAGAAGAGTGTTTTTACAGTTTTTCTATAGGTGATTTGTCAAGCCCACTCACCTGTATGAAGCACAATTTAAAATGCATAATGTTTCAAAGAGACATGGAGTGACTAAGAAAGTGTCTATAGAGCACATGTGCAACCTGGTGCAAGAGTCAGAGATATGAGAGGGTGTCTTTTAAACAGTTGGTTTGTTAAGCTCACTCACCTGCATGGGACATACTTAGCAATGCATGAGGAGGAGGGGTGTTGGGTGGGGGAAGAATGAGATTTCAAAGTGGGGTAAATTGACTGGAGTTGAGGGCTCTAACAGCCTGTGGGAAGAAGCTGTGGAGTAGTCCAGCTGAGCAGGCTCTAATACTTGTAAACCTTCTTCCTGATGGCAGCAGCTGGAAGAGACTGGAAAAGATGGGTAGAGTCTTTCACAATACTGCTAGATTTGATGGAGCACTGTGAGAGGAAAATGTTGTGATTGGAAGGTAGAGGGGCAACGATAATCTTTTCAGCTGTGTTCACTGTGCGCTGGAGGGTCCTGTGGTCAGCTGCACTGCAGCTCCCGTACCAGACAGTGATGGTTCCCCTGTACCAGACTCAATGGTTCCCCTGTAGAATGTGGTGAGGATGGGTGGAGGGAGACTGGCCTTTTTCAGCTGGCGTAGAAAGTGTAGGCATTGTTGTGCCTTCTTGGAGAGTGACGTGGTGTTGGTGGTCTAAAGTGAGATCCTCTGTGATTTGCATCCCCAGGAATTTAGTGCTGCCAACTCTCGACAGTCGAGCTGTCGATGGTCAGTGGGGGGTGGTCAACAGGGTGGGGGGTGGCTTGATTTCTCCTGAAGTCCATCACAACTTCCTTTGTCTTCTCTACATTGAGGGACAGGTTGTTAGTGCCACACCATTCAGCCAGCTGTGCCACTTCCCCTCTGTAGTGCGTTTCATTGTTGTTGCTGATGAGACCTACCGCTGTTGTGTCATTGGTGAACTTAATGATGTGGTTGGAGCTGAACTTAGCAGTGCAGTCGTGGGTCAGCAGCGTGAAGAGCAATGGGCTGAGCACACAGCCTTGTGGTGCACCTGTGCTCAGTGTGGTAGTGCTTGAGGTGTTGTGGCCGACACGGACTGACTGGATTCTTCCAGTTAAAAAGTATGCGATTCAATTGCAGAGGGAGGTGTTAAGGCCTAGCAGGTTGAGTTTATTAATGAGCTGTTGTGGGATTATTGTGTTGAATGCTGAGCTGAAGTAAAATAACTCTTGTTCACAGTGCCGGCCCGTTCAACAGAGAATATAGGCGGTCGCTTAGAGCACCGAGTTTTTTGGAGGGCCCCACAAACGTTGCTCTTGTATAATTACTGTGAACGTGAGTGAGTACGTATAAACCATGAACAATGCGTTTAGTGCAATGCACAAACGCCTTTAAATGCGATACAATTCACAACGACGGTGAGAAAAAAATAACTTCCACATTTCATTAAAATAATCGCTCTGTATAATTCATACATGACAAACAGTTGAAAAACGATAGTAAATACACAACAACAACATGAATAAAAGCAGAAAATATTAGAAACATACCCAGCAGCACCACACTATATTTTGCCAGCATTCGGCTATTGTGTGGACAAGAACGATGTAATTCCTGCACAGATTCCACATCTCTCCAAATTGCTCACGTTCGATATAAACCCCAAAAAAGGTTACTTTAGAAAAGTCTTTAAGTAATATAATGTCACAAGTGTCGTTGCTATTTTTAATCAATCTTAATCGAATTTTAATTTGAAATGAAATGGCATCCAAACGGCATCTTTTCTGAGCCAAAAAGGAAGAAAAGAAAAGCAGAAGAAAAGCATGCTCAAAGTAAAGGTATGTTCTGCTATGCATAATACATTATTTAATTCAATTCATGTTTATTTCTATAGTGCTTTTACAATGTAGATTGTGTCAAAGCAGCTTATATAGCTTATAAAGCTTATAAAGCAGCTTAATAGAGCAACAACACCCGGACTCCGTTTTAATAATTCTCGGGGATTTTAACAAAGCAAAACTATCCCACGAACTGCCAAAATATAGACAGCATGTTACATGTCCCACAAGAGACAGTAATATATTGGATCACTGCTATACCACAATAAAGGGTGCATACCGCTCTGTCCAACGAGCAGCTTTGAGGCACACCATTGTTTGATTCATCTCATACCAACCTACAGGCAGATACTGAAAACAGCCAAACCTGTATTAAGATCTGTGAAAAGATGGACTACCGAAACGGAGCGGGATCTAAGAGCCTGTTTCGACCTCACTGACTGGAGTGTTTTTAAAGCTGCTGCAAACGATCTGGACGAGCTTACAGAGACTGTAACATCTTATATCAGTTCCTGTGAAGACATGTGCATTCCTACCAGGACTCAACTCACATACAACA
>CAIGQV010019589.1:290348-308480 GCA_903798115.1 Danio jaintianensis
CCATCATGGAGAATAGAGTTTGCTTAAGTTGGGCTCTTAACCCCGACATTTATAACATTCATTTATTTTGGCTGCTGATGTTCTGGTCAGCAGATGTTCTAGGGACCTTTACCAAATTTAGGCACAAATGTAATCAACCAACAATGGTGCTTTACAAGCCTTTCAACAGGAAACCTAACTAATTGCCTCACAAGACTCTTTTTCATGACTCCTGGGTCATGTGCTCGTCATGTGCTACACGTGTCTTTACATCCTGTCAGATGCACACTTTTGTATAGACAAAGGAACTCTGGAATTATTGCATATGAATGAAAGACAATCACTTAAAGGGTTACCATTAAGGCAGAGGTATCTTTGAATACTATGCCATAGCTTTCCTTGTACATTACATGTGTTTATTGCAACCAGGTTAATCAATGTGTTTTAACCCTTATAGCAGATGAAACCTTCTGTATGTGTCTGAAATGTATGATGTCTGGTACTAAACGAAAGCTAGTGACATTTGCAATACATTGGTGTGAGAAATGAACAGTGTTCGTCTTGTAACATTTGGTGTAAGATAGAAACTCACAAGATATTTCACCACGTGAAATTAACAAGCAGTCTGTTAATGATTGATCCTGAGTGTAATGGTACAGGGTGTGGCACCATCCTCCATGGCAACCGTTCATTGGAAGACAGTGCCATTGGGATGGACCAAACCAGATCATTTAAAAAGTTTCTGCAACAGTAAAATGTTGCTTTTTGCATTAGCTTGCTCGCGCTCGCTGCTGCTCTCTGCCCCCTTTCACCTTGCATCGCACCGCCACGCGATTGGGTCACAACAAACTTGCCATGCAACCTCTTAAAGTTCCGGGACGTCCGAAACTGCAAGAAGAACTTCCACCAACAGCCTCTCAGCAGAGTCTGTCACCCCAATAACCTAGGACAACCTCCACTCACGAGCGAGTGCGTCACAAGGAGTCACCAACCAATCAGGAGCGCCGTGTTTTGCCCTAGGCCATTCAGTGAGGGAAAATCTAAACTTCCAGCAAAAGCGCAAGTAACACAAACAAATGTTGTCTCTTGCTGATCTGGTGCAAATTTATCTTAAGCAGTTAAAAATAAGCCAAATCTCTGCTCTTGTGGTTTCTCTGGTGTGATTGTAAGATCTAGTAATAAGTACTAAAATTAATTTGGGATGGTTGTCAACTCATTTTGCATCCTCTGAACTGCCTCTGTGTGTATGTGTGGATGTGTGAGTGCGTGTGCTTATTGTTTGTTTTGTTAGTTTCATGTATCATAGTGTACTGTAGCTTAATAAATCTTTGTTTTATTTTGTAAGAACTGTGTTGAAGTTTATGTGCTTCTAAGTCATTGCCTCAAGCTGTAGATTTTGTTACCTTGCTAAAAATTAACCCAATACTGGTGTTATTTTATTATTGTTGGCCACGAAAATAATACAGTGCATCCGGAAAGTATTCATAGCGCTTCACTTTTTCCACATTTTTTTATGTTACAGCCTTATTCCAAAAATGGATTAAATTAATTTATTTCCTCAAAATTCTACACACAATACCCCATAATGACAATGCGAAAAAAGATTTTTTGAAAGTGTTGCAAATTTATTAAAAATAAACAACCTGAAAAATCACATGTACATAAGTATTCACTGCCTTTGGTACATTCTGTTTCCACTGATCATTCTTGAGATGTTCATTCATTCATTCATTTTCTTTTTGGCTTAGTCCCTTTATTAATCTGGGGTCGCCAAAGCAGAATCACCAACTTATCCAGCATATGTTTTACGCAGCGGATGCCCTTCCAGCTGCAACCCATCACTGGGAAACATCCATACACAATCATTCACACACATACACTACAGACAATTTAGCCTATCCAATTCACCTATACCACATGTTTTTGGACTTGTTGTGGAAACCGGACCCACGCAAACACGGGGAGAACATGCAAACTCCACACAGAAATGCCAACTGACTCAGCCGGGGCTCGAACCAGCGACCTTCTTGCTGTGAGGTGATTGTGCTACCCACTGCACCATGGTGCTGCCCCTTCTTGAGATTCACCAGCTTAATTGGAGTTCACCTATGGTAAATTCAGTTGATTGGACATGATTTGAAAAGGCATACACCTGTCTATATAAGGTCCCAGGGTGGACAGTGCATGTGAAAGCACAAACCAAACATGAAGACAAAGGAATTGTCTGTAGACCTCCGAGACAGGATTGTCTCGAGGCACAAGGCTGGTGAAAGTTACAGAAAAAGTTCTACTGCTCTGAAAGTTTCAATGAGCACAGTGGCCTCCATCATCCATAAGTGGAAGATGTTTGGAACTACCAGAACTCTTCCTAGAGCTGGCCGGTCATCTAAGCTGAGTGATCGGGGGAGAAGGGCCTTAGTCAGGGAGGTGATTAATAACCCGATGGTCACTCTGTCTGAGCTCCAGCGTTCTTCTGTGGAGAGAGGAGAACCTTACATAAGGACAACCATCTATGCAGCAATCTACCAATCTAATCTACCAGCAATCTAATCTATCAGGCCTGTATGGTAGAGTGGCCAGACGGAAGCCACTTCTTAGTAAAGGGCACATAGCATTTGCCAGCATTTGCTGGAATTTGCCAGAAGGCATCTGAAACAAAATTCTCTGGTCTGATGAGACTAAAATTGAACCGTTTGTAGTGAATGCCAGGCGTTACGTTTGGAGAAAACCAGGCACCACTCATCACCAGGCTAATACCATCCCTACAGTGAAGCATGGTGGTGGCAGCATCATGCTGTGGGAATGTTTTTTAGCAGCAGGAACTGGAAGACTAGTCAGGAAAGGGAAAGATGAATGCAGCAATGTACAGAGACATCCTGAATGAAAACCTGCTTCAGAGTGCTCTTGACCTCAGACTGGGGTGATGGTTCATTTTCCAGCAGGACAATGACCCAAAGCACAAAATATCAATGTAGTGGCTTCACAACAACTCGGTGAATGTCCTTGAGTGGCCCAGCCAGAGCCCAGACCTAAATCCTATTGAACATCTCTGGAGAGATCTGAAAATGGCTGTACTGTACGATAGAGCTTGAGAGGTACTGCAAAGAGGAATGGGAAAAAGTTCCCAAAGACAGGTGTGCCAAGTTTGTGGCATTATATTCAAAAAGACTTGAGGCTGCAATTGCTGCCAAAGTGCATCAACAAAGTATTGAGCAACGGATGTGAATCACAGTACATGTGATTTTTCACATTGTCATTATGGGCTATTGTGTGTAGAATTTTGAATAAATAAATTAATTTAATCCATTTTGTAATAACATAAAAGAATGTGGAAAAAGTGAAGAAAAGCTTTCTATTCCAGAAAGCTGGGTTAACTTTCCCTCTGCTAAGTTCTGAACTCTCGGCTGATTAACCCAAAACCTGCTTACCATATGTCGGTTCCAAAACACCTGAGAAGAGTTAGTTAAATCAACCTCCTAAAGATAGTTAATGCAAGCACACCTTGCATACATGTAGGCATTTTCTGCTCTACTGCAGTAACAAGATTATCAACAAAAAGATCCAGCCCAACCACATCACCAACATGAACGAGGTCCCTCTCACTTTTGACATCCCCGTGAACCATACTGTGGAGAAAAAGGGGGCCAGCATGGTATCGATAAGCACCACGGGGCATAAGAAGTCGGCTTTCACTGTTGTTCTTGGTTGCCATGGTAATGGACAGAAGCTACCACCTATGGTCATTTTTAGGGGGAAGTTGCTGCCAAAAGAAAAGTTTCCAGCCAGATTCCCTGTTAAGGCCAATCAAAAGGGCTGGATGGACGAGGTGAACATGAGTGAGTGGCTGAGAGAAGTGTATGTAAAGAGACCGGATGTTTTTTTTCCACACATCACCAGCCCTGTTGATCTGCGACTCCCATGCGTGCCCATCTAAATGCTACTGTGAAAACTAAGTAAAGCAAATAAATTTGGAGCTTGTTGTCATTCCGGAGGATTAACAAAAGAACTCCAACCGCTGGACATAGGTGTAAACGGCATTCAAAGTGAAGTTGCGAGGGGCGTGGGAGTGATGGATGACAGACGGCGAACACATTATTAAGACTGATATGCAGCACCGGGCGAGTTACACCACCATTTGTGAATGGATTGTGAATGCCTGGCTAAGGTATGTGCTTTAACTGTTGTTCGAGCTTTCGCGAAAGCCAGCATCATCGCTGAACAGCCACCTGGCAACGAGACTGACTCCGACAATGATGAGAGGGAACCTGGCATGTTTGATGGCGAAATTGGCCAACTGTTCAATTCAGACACAGAAGATGAGGACTTTGATGGATCTGTTAGAGAAGATTGATTAAAAATAATGTGAGTGTATTGTTAAATAGTAAAATAAAGTTCACTGTTTTGCTTCCATTACCTTTGTTTGTAGACCATAAGTTTTGGCATGCGCCCTATAATACGGTGCGCCTTATGTATGGGTTAAGTCCAGAAATAGACCCCGTAATTGAGACTGAGTCTTATAATCCAGTGCGCCTTATGGTGCGGAAAATATGGTATATGGCTCATATAAATTGTAATCCTTCTAGAGCTAGAAGAAAACTATCCAAACTTAAAGTTAAACACAGAAACATTCTCTTAAAAGGTAATATTTGATAAAAAATTTATTGTATTACAACTCTAGAATATTCTTTCAGCCATGTAGCTAATAGAAAGGAGGCTGAGGCCTGTCTAACTGCTGTGGGCCACCAAATAACTCAGAGGAGCTGCTCTGTCCCTTAATAAAGGGTAATCAGTGGTTGAATTATTGGACCTTAAACCACACAATATGTCACAGTGATTGTTGTCAGTGATTGTTGTACGTTTAGTTGCTTTTTATGCTTTTTGTTTGCATGCAGATGAAGTACCTTCAACCTCAACTAACAAGCAATGTAAGAATTTGTCTGCAGTTCTCCAGGTTTTATTTTTGCTATTGTACCAAAGAACAATGTTTTATTTATTTATTTTAATTCTAAAGTAGTTGTAAAAGGTCCATCTTCAAAGACAAATAAAATCACATACAAATAAAGACTGTATACAGCTTAAAGAAAACGCTAGCCATTAAAAAAATGAGTATCATCGTAAAGTGAGAAAGGTATAGGAAGAAAATGTGTTACAATATGAAAGGTGCAGTGTATAAAGCAATGTAAAAAAGATCATTCATTTTATTTTTAGGAAATAAAGACATGAACAGTGCTTCAGTCCAAACTATTTAATTAAACATGTTTTTGACAAGTCATGTCTCTTAGCACTCTTCCATCTATTTGGTTTGCTTGGGTCATTGAGGGTTGCTCTAGGTCAGGCAAGGTAGGGTGTTATCATATAAGGCAGAAAAGGGTATCCTCTGTCCCCCAGCAAGTAACCAATGTAGTGCCCAGTAAGGATTGAAGTGTATGATACAAATATAGTAAAAAGAATAAAAAACATTGTGTAAAGCAAAATGTATCCTGTTCTAATGTGAAGACCCTGACCCTGGCCATTTAGCCTCAACATAGTGATGAAGTGGGGCACATCACATATTAGCTAGTTAATGGAAGCAGAAATGAGTTTAATAGCTGTAACACCAAAAGATTAAGGACAGAAAATTAGCCATGAGCTCAGCTGTGTTCTCTAAATGCGCACTAACCACTACGCTATTGGCATGGACTGAAATGACTGTGTAATGATACACAGAGGTTTATGGCCAAGGAACTATACAAAAGTGTATTATTACAACCTCCCCAATCTAGGGTTGGGAAGGAGTAATAAAGAAAGTGGTGGAGGGTTGGAAAAAGATTTCCCTACTACTGACTCAAAACAACAACAACAACAACAACAACAACAAGCTTAACGTAAAACAAAAAGTATAAATTTATTTAACACAAGGAAGCAAACAAGTCTTCAGGAGGGGTCCAGGCCAACATAACAAACAAAACATTCTAACTTCTATATTTCAACCTAACTAAACTAATAAATAAAAGAAAACAAAATACAAAACCATACATTAACTCCCTTTCTGTTCTTACACAGGAGAAATCTTAACCAAAAGAAAATGGCAACCACCTCCCTACAGCTTCCAATAAATTAACAATGAATTGAACAAAAAATAAATAAATAAGTCTTTTTGCAACAAAAAAAAAGAAAGAAACTGTTAAGTGTTAAAAAGTGTTAACTCGCATGCTTTGGTTAAACAAATCCTCTCACAAGAGGAGTAAAGGTCTTCACAGACATTATCAACATTTTAACCACAAAAACAAGCCAGCAGAAGGGATTCTTGCTCCAAGCCTCCTCGCTCCAAAGATCCCAGCTCTGTCTTATATCCACAAGCCAATCCTTTGGTGGACCAATCAGGACAGAGTAGAGCCAATTTGCAGGGTTGACTCCACCTGATCAGAATTAAAGCCTCTTTGAAGGAGAAAGAGGGAGAAATAAATCTATGATATCCACAAGAGACATTCATGGAACATAACACCCCCACCATAAATTTACAAACAAATAAAAGTTTGTATACCACTACTGAATGCATGTGCACCTAGTTTTCCACTGAGTAGGGCCTTGACAAGGCATCAGCCACAACATTCTCTGAGCCTTTCTTATGGCGAATGTCAAGATGGTATTATTGGACCATAAGAGACCACCACATCAACCTCTGGTTTGAATTGCAAATTCGAGACAGAAAAACAAGAGGGTTATGGTCTGTGTAAACAACGATTGAATTACAATTACCACCTAAATACACCTCAAAGTGCTGCAAAGGCAATAACATGGCCAATGCCTCCTTTTCGATAGTACTGTATCTCTGCTGACACTTTGTAAACTTCTTAGAGTAATAGCACACAGGATGGTCAATGCCATCGTCACCTTCTTGTAATAGTACTGCTCCAGCTCCCACAGCACTCACATCCACCTGTAACTTAAAAGGGACAGCAAAATTTGGGGCAGATAATACTGGGGCATTGCAGAGAATATCTTTGGCAGCATTAAAGGCATGTGCGCACTCTGGACTCCAAATAAACTTCTTAGAGGAACTGAGAAGATCGGTGAGTGGGGAAACAACAGAGGCAAAGTTTTTACAAAAACCTCTATAGTAACCGGTCATCCTCAAGAATCTGCGTAATTCCCTTTTTGTTGTAGGCATGGGAAAATTGACAATAGCAGAAACTTTTTCCTCTACAGGACATACCTGTCCCTGCCCAACCCTTTTGCCCAAATAGACAACCACAGCCTTGGCAAAATCACACTTGGACAGATTTAGAGTAAGATTGGCAGCAGCCAACCTACCAAACACACAGTTCAGTCTCTCAACATGAGCTTTCCACATAGATGAATGGATATCAATATCATCCAAATAAGCCTAACAATCAGTAACTCCTGACAATACTTCCTGCATAAGCCTCTGGAATATAGCAGGAGCATTTCGCATCCCAAAAGCCATGACCTTATATTGCAGGAAGTTGTCAGGAATCACAAAGGCAAAAATCTCTGATGCCCTGGCAGTCAAAGGGACCTGCCAATATCCTTTAAGGAGGTCCAACTTGGTAACAAACAGAGATGAACCAATCGGTCAACACAATCCTCTAATCTTGGAAGAGGGAAAGAGTCAGGCTTAGTAATATGGTTTACCTTGCGATATAATCAGTGCAAAATCTCAGTGATGAATCTGACTTTGGCACCAACAAGCAAGGCGAACTCCAGGGACTCCTACTAGGCTCTGCCAACCCATGCTGCAACAAATAATCCACCTATCTCCGCATAACCTCCCTTTTCTTAGGGTTAACTCTGTAAGGATGTTGCTTGATTGGCACAGCAGTACCCACATCAATGTCATGAGTTAATATAGTAGTTTGTTGTGGAATGTCAGAGAATAAACTGGGATATTCCCTAATTAACTTGAAAACATCCTCAAATTGTTCCTTAGAAAGGTGCTCAAGATGACTCTCAAGATTATTCAAAATATCAGACAGTATTCGGGACAGTAAGCAGAGGACACAACAAGGGGTGCAATGTCAGCAATAGAGACAACAGGTACAAAAGGGCATGGATTGGATTCTGCCCTAGTAACATAAGCTTTTAACATATTGACATGACACACGAGAATTTCGTCTTCTGTCAGGAGTTCGAACAACATAAATGGTTTCACTTAACTGCCTGTCAATAATGTACGGTCCAACAAACTTAGTTTGCAAAGCAGAGCCAGGCACAGGTAATAAAACCATCACAGAATCGCCAGGCTTAAATTTGCGAAGAACACTTTTCTGATCATAATAACGTTTCATCTTAGCTTGTGTAGCAACCAGATTTTCTTTAGCCACTTCACATGCATTATGAAGTCGTACACGAAAAGAACTGACATATTCTGGCACAGTCACGGATGATGAAGGTTTAGATATCAACTGTTCACTGAGCAGTTTTAGCGGGCCTCGAACTGTATGACCAAAAATAAGCTCAGCTGGGCTGAATCCTAGTGACTCCTGCACTGACTCGCGAGCTGCAAACATCAACAAAGGCAGCCCCTCCACCCAATCCTTACCAGAAGCAACACAATATGCACGAAGCATGGACTTGAGCATTTGGTGGAACCGCTCAAGTGCACCTTGTGACTGAGGATGGTAAGCACTAGATGTTTGATGGGTCACCCCAAGTTCGGTCAGAAGGCCTTTAAACAACCGAGAAGTAAAGTTAGTCCCCAAGTCTGTCTGTATAACTCGTGGCAGGCCAAAAACTGAAAAAAAAAAAAAAAAAACTTTACTACCTCTTTAGCAACAACACTGGCTTTAAGTGATCGCAAAGGAATGGCTTCAGGATACCGTGTTGCTGCATACATCAGAGTTAAAACATACTGATGGCCTGATTTTGCTTTTGGTAACGGGCCCACACAGTCAAGAATCAATCTTTCAAATGGTTCTCCCATCACCGGAATTGGTTGTAATGGTGATGGGGGAATCATTGTTTTAGCCTTCCCTGCCACTTGACACATATGGCATGACCTGCAAAACTTTGAGACACTAGAATTCATGCTTGGCCAGAAAAAATACTTAGAAATCCTCTTAAAAGTTTTTGTGATATCCAGATGACCTGCAAGCACATTCTCATGAGCCAGTTTTAAAACCTGTTCTCGGTAACCTAAGGGCAAAACTATCTGAAAAGTAGTATTCCAACAAGCCTCATCATTTGGAGTACTAGGTTTCCACCTACGCATCAAAATGCCGTTATCTCAAAAAAAAAGCAACCCTAGCTTTGGGATTTTTAACTACATCAACCGCTGCATCAACACAATTCCTTAAACTCTGGTCAGATTTTTGGGCCTCTGCTAACTGTTCCCTTCCCACTCTTAAAGAGCACAGTTCATTAGCTTGATTTAACTCAGATTCGTAAATTGGAGTATTTGGAGAAACAGACAGTTTGCACTCCACTGATTCTGGAGATGTCTGCAAAAATGACTCAGATACGTTAATTACTTCTCTGAATTTTCTACTTTGTGCACGAGTTACTGCGCAGAGAGGAAAAACTGAGGGAAACTGACTAGCAACATCAGGTTTTGACAACTCAGGGGTCTCAACAACAACTGGCCTAGAAAAGACCTTATCACCAGCCAAATCATTACCCAGCACAAGACTGATTCCCTCCACAAGTAGTTCTGAACGCACTCCTAGTTCAACAACTCCTGAAACAAGATCAGAAGTTAAACAAACAGTGTGTAATGGTAACTTAACACAACCAAGTTTAATGTCACGTACCAAAACATCAGAGCCAGTGTAAGTCGCAGCAGAGAATGGTAGCACACTCTCCAAAATAATGGACTGGGCCGCACTTGTATCCCTGAGTATTGTAATCGAGATTAAATCAGAGTCAGCAGTTACAGACACAAAACCGGACATGAGAAAAGGTTGATACACAGAAGCTGGACACAATCTGTTACTACCCTCAGGAGACTTCACTAAAAGCGTGACTTTTGTCTTTGTATTAGAGCTTTTCTGCTTCCATGCCTTGCACTCAGAAATTAAATGACTTGGGTCAAGGCAGTAAAAACATACACGCCTATCACCTGTGCGTTTGAAAGTGGACCTAGTCAAGCTCTCTGACTTTAACTGACCTACTCGAACAGATTCTTGAGCCAAATCATCAGCAGGGGACCAAGTTAACACAAACTCATCGGTTACAACAGCAGCCTCTGACAACTTGGTGACCTTTTTCTCATTTAGATGCACAACAATATTCTCAGGCAAACAACTCTTAAAGTCTTCCACTAAAATTAACTCACGAAGTTGCTCAAATGTGGAGACTTTGTTAGAACAACACCATTTGTCAAAAAGACTACTATTTTCTCAGGCAAATTCCACAAATGTTTGTTTGGCTGATTTTACATAGTTTCTAAACTTTTGTCTGTACGCTTCAGGTACCAATTCATAAGCTCTAAGCACAGCTGTTTTAACTATGTCGTAATCAAGTGACTGTTCAACAGGCAAAGAGGAACAAACCTCCTGGGCTTTACCTTCCTAATTACACTGTAGGAGTAAAGCCCACATATCTTTTGGCCACCGAAGTTTTGCAGCTACACGTTCAAATGTAGTGAAGTAGGAATCCACCTCTGCTTCACGAAATTTAGGAACTAATTTTATATGTTTACTAACATCAAAATCTGCTACCCCTGCTCCTTCACCAGGAGTCCAAACAGGTGGAACAGATGGAGATGTTACTAGAGACCCCACAGGCAAAGACAAAGGAGTCACAGGTTTATCAAACAACATCCAATCTACGTGTTCTCTCACGATCAATCTCCAATTCAAGCTGCCGCAAACGCAACATCTGATTGTCATATTCCTGCTTCTTAAGCATTAAATCTAATTCTTTCAATTTAATTGCCAATGGCAACTCAATCGGTTTTAATTTAGAATCAGGAAATAACTTAACCTGAGAACTTTCAGTAACAATCCCATCATCCTCAGACTGAGATGGTAAAATTCCTTGTTCTATTAATTTCTCTTGCAATTCATTTTTAATAATACGCTTACTTGCATCTCTGGAAACAGTAATATTAAAGAAAACAGCCACTTGTAACAAATCATCTTTATGACATTTGTTAAATGCCTCAAGAGTTGGACAAAGAGTAAATGAAATCAAATCAAAATCCATACTCACACAAATGTCTTGTCCTTCCTCAAAAAAAGAAATCAGCCAAACAAACAAGCGGACGAGCCCCCAATTTATTACAACCTCCCCAATCTAGGGTTGGGAAGGAGTAATAAAGAAAGTGGTGGAGGGTTGGATAAAGATTTCCCTACTACTGACTCAAAAAACAACAACAACAAGCTTAACGTAAAACAAAAAGTATACATTTATTTAACATACGGAAGCAAACAAGTCTTCAGGAGGGTTAAGGCCAACATAACAAACAAAACATCCTAACTTCTATATTTCAACCTAACTAAACTAATAAATAAAAGAAAACAAAATACAAAACAATACACTAACTCCCTTTCTGTTCTTACACAGGAGAAAACTTGCCGAAAATGGAAAAATGGCAACCACCTCCCTACAGCTTCCAATAAATTAACAATGAATTGAACAAAAAATAAATAAATAAGTCTTTTTGCAACAAAGATAAAGAAAGAAACTCTGTCACAGGTTAAGTGTTAACTCACATGATTTGGTTTAACAAATCCTCTCACAAGAGGAGTAAAGGTCTTCACAGACATTATCAACATTTTAACCACAAAAACAAGCCAGCAGAAGGGATTCTTGCTCTAAGCCTCCTCGCTCCAAAGATCCCAGCTCTGTCTTATATTCACAAGCCAATCCTTTGGTGGACCAATCAGGACAGAGAATCCATCAGTAGAGCCAATTTGCAGGGTTGACTCCACCTGATCAGAATTAAAGCCTCATTGAAGGAGAAAGAGGGAGAAATAAATACATGATATCCACAAGAGATGGAACATGGAACATAACAGTATAGAACAGTTTAGTGCCAGGCATACTATACGGATGGCTGTGCACACTGTTATGCCACATTGTCCTGATCCAAATGCCCTGATCCAAAAACAAATTGCTTTGCACTGTGTTGGACTTCAAAGGGTCCAGAGCATGTTCAAAAATGGGTTCGGAGTCAATCAGTCAAAATTACAAGTTTTTTTCACGCAGAAAAGAAACCAAGAGTAATCGTATACAGCGCTGGAGAGGTCCAAAACTCTGACTATTTGCTTTTTAACATCCTTTTTATATGTTCCAGCTGGTATTTCCTATCTGACTCCATGCTCTTTCTTGCCTACCAGAGCATTCTTCCTTGACAGTTGACCTGACCTTTCAAGACAGATGTTTCTTCAGAGTGGTACACACAGCTCCTGCATCCTGTAATTGCAAAATTCTCTGCACTTTCCATCACCCATACCAGATAACAGGACATGTTGTTCTCAGCAGCTGCAGCACTTCTCTATAATGGCACACATAAGACAGTTTCACAAAAATCAGCACTTTGTAAATTAATTGTTAAATTCTTAAACATATAAAAGTTCTATTTCAACTGAAAAACTAAAAAACACCACAATCCCTCTCTTGGCCTCTGAAAAAGGCCACACCTTATAATGTTCAATAAATCTTTAGACTATCACAATTATGAATATGTATTATATAAAAAAAATATATATATATATTTTTTAGTCCAATATGTCCAGATGAGCCTGGGTCGAAAACCTCAATGAGGAAAGACACCCAGGCGGCCCGCTAGTTGATGTATGGGCAGCCACCACATGTTCATCTGACACATCATACCAGACCGTTATTGTACATCAACATTGCACCCTAGTCTACATTATACACATATAAAATTCAGAAGTAAAAATCCCTATAAATGCCCTATAAATCAGTGTGCTCAGACAGGACTAGGCCGAAAACCCCTGTGGGGAAAGGCACCTAGTCGGTCCCCTAATTGGCATTCGGGCGACCACAACATGTCAGCTGAGTCAATTACACTGAAAATGTCTAAACTAAACATTTCAGACTCAAAATATGTATTTTAACACACAGTATATGAAACACACAATACATGATAAATCAGCATCTGCAAAAAAGCACAATTAATGGAGAGAAACAACATTTATGATTAACACTCCTCCTCCTCATCATCTTCAGGTGATATCAACAGAGGCATTGTGTAAGGGGGTGGGGTTCCATCCTTCTTTTCAATTGCAGTTACTATCAACCTGTTACACAATGTCCTGATGCAAGGGATGCAACAGCATCCACAGGTCACTATTATAGCCACAAAAGTGGCGATAGAGATTAGGATGGATGTGAACATGGTTTTATATTTGCCAAACACACTGGTCAGCCAATCATCAAATGGGTTATCTATACCAGAGTGTTCTGCCATCGTTTTGGAGAGGGTTTTCAATCCCTCTAAAGCCCTTGTCACTGATCCATCTGGGGCGGTATTATTGGGCTCTTCCCCATTGGTTACATTTTGAATTTATCCCCTGGTCGAAACAAACATAAACGTCATATCCTCGCCATGAGCTGTTTTGTCCCTCACAGTTAATTACTTGATATTAGTCAAATGTGAATGATGTTGTTTTCCCTACTTCGTATTCTAAGGTCACCCCTCTGTAATAATTAGTGCATCTATCCTCAGTTCTTGTTGATATTTTCACTCTGGCTGGTGTTATAACTGAGGTTTTATTTCTGCTTTGACCTTTTTCTATTCCCAGAATTGTTCCCACTATTATCAGTGCTACTATCCCTATTACCCACAGGAGTTTCCAATTTTCCCACAACTTGACCCTCATTCTGTTTCCTCTTACTACAACAACGTTATCACACTAATAAAATATGATCAATATCAAAGCAACAATGATAATAAGCGCAGTATCAGTAAAATCAGCTTAATCAAGAGTATAGATGGAAATTGTTATATTCTGGCATCTAAATGTCTTCTTAATAATGTCAAGAACTCTGTAGAATTCCAACTTATCCAAGCCACACCCCAGCCGGGGTATGGATAATCTAGTGATGTCTAATCTGTTACACCATGTTCTCATGCAAATCAAACTGTTCTCAAAGTCCTCATATGTGGGTAGGTCTCTGGCAAACGTTTTTGTGATTAGGTGGAAAACTATTCTGTCTGCTTCGTGAGTTACAGCACAATCACCTTTTGTTTTTTTCCTGAACTCTTACTTTGTCTACCCCGTATCTTTCTCTGAATTTTTTCGCTATGCCTGCTCCAAATGCACAGTCTGCACTGACACAATGAGCTACGGCTTCACCTTTTGGGGCTGTGAATAAATCCCCAGTTTTGTAGACCACTTGCAAAGCTTGTAGACTACTTTGTGCTGAATGGAGATTTTCTTTTGGGTCTTTTTCTGTATGTGTATGTGTTTGTGTGTCACCTTCTTTTGCACCTTCTGTGGTATCCTCCCTCTCTTGGACCTGTGAAGCAAGGTCCACTCTGGTGTCGTCCATTGATCTGGACGGCGGGTCCGCCGGACAACACTGGCTTAGATGGTACCAAGTGTCACCTTTTCCTGCAAGACGAACACAGTGAGAAGTGCGTGCAATTACCTTAAATGGGGCAGACCAGCAAGGCTCTTTCCATTTACGCCTGTAGATTCTCAGTCTCACCCAGTCCCAGGTTCGGTCTGGAACTCGTTCAGGGTATTTGTGTCCCCTATAATCTGAGGGTAAAACTTTGTCAAAGGATGTGATCAAGGCAACTAGTTTGTCATAGTATACCTTGTGTGACAGTGATTGCACTGGTTCCAGTTGTAGTGAAGTGTGTGGGCCACGAAATTGTCGACCTGTTAATAGCTCAAACGGTGTGTACCCTGTTGCCCTGCTCACAAAGCTGCGTACTGACATTAAGGCTAGTGGTAGGGCAGCCAACCAGGTCAATTTGGTCTGTGCACAGATTTTAGCCAATTTGTTTTTCAAAGTTATGTTCAATCGTTCAACCTTCCCTTGTGATTGAGGGTGATAGACTGCACCAAAGTGATGCACCAAACCTAATGCCTTTTCCACTTCAGCTAGATGTTCATTCTTGAAATGTGAGCCATTGTCAGACCTGACTCTTCTTGGGAAACCATGGTGTGGGATATAGTGGTTTATCAAGCATTTAATGACAGCAGTGCTGTCCTCTTTGACAACTGGAAAAGCTTCAGGCCAGCCAGTATATGCATCAATCATGACCAACAGGTACTTTTTTCCTTGCACTCTGTCAATCATGTCAGTGAAATCAATGACAACTTCATCTCCAGGGCCATTTGCCAGTGGGAATGACCCCTGAGACGGTTTCATTGCTGGTTTAATATTGTGTTCCTGGCAGATGCTGCACGACGTTATGTATTCAGAGATTAGGTATGGCATGAAAGGATGCCACCACGACTGCAACGCTCGTGACATCTGTTTGTCACTGCAGTGTGCAGGTGTATGGGCTTCTTTCAACACACTTGGGGCTATAGACGCAGGGAGCAAAGCTCTACCATCAGGTGCTGTCCAAAGGCCATCAGATGCATGTCTGATTGCCCCTTTGTTTTTCCACACCGACTTCTCTTCCGGAGCAGCCATGTCTTGCTGCTCAGACAAAAATTGTCTTGAGAACTCTGGCAGGAGGGATGTCACGTCTGGCTCAGAAGTTACCACAAACTGACCTTGTAGGTAGCCTGAGGCACGTTTTGCCGCCAAGTCTGCTGCCTCATTCCCTCTTGATATTAAGTCAGTTCCTTGAGAATGACCAGTGCACTTAATGATAGCCACTTTGCTTGGTAATATTATGGCTTCAGAAAGCTCTCTTGCTTCTTTCTCATGAGTAATAGGCCGGCCAGACGAAGTTGTGAATCCACATCTGATCCACACAGGCAGCTCCACGTGGGCTGCGGACACTGCATATGCAGAATCAGAGTAGATGTTAGCAACTTCCCCTTCTGAATGTCTCAATGCATTGATTAGGGCCAATAGTTCTGCTTTTTGTGCAGATTGCTTGCCAATTAGGGGTTCAGATTGTATTGTGACATATTGATCATTTTGTAATTTAACCACAGCAAAACCTGCTTTTAGAGTTCCATCATCTGCCCTGTGGCAGCTACCATCAGTGAACAGTGTAATTGGGTTGTCTGTTTCAGGAAGTGGGGAGGCCATCAGGCCCTCTCTAACTACTGTTGGGGCATTTGTTTTGAGCCCTTATTCTTAGCTGACTTCTTTTCCTCAAGCTGTAGCTTCAGAAGTTCTTTCTGCAATTTACCATCTCATCACCTTCCTTATCTGCTTTCTTTACTGCTCTGTCTATGAAGTGTACTGCATACCTTTTCCATTTAGTATCATCCCTTCCTGGTACCTCAGGTGATTTGTTCCATGGCCTGGGTCACCCCAGCTGGAGCTCCTTGTAATACTGCAGCCCTGAAAATTCTATTAGTGACAGGGTTAGACATTGGGTTTTCATCACATGCTTGCTCAGTTTAGTTTCAACATCCTTATGCTATCCTCTCTTTCTTTTAACATTCTCTCTAATACCCTGGTAACTTGCTCTTGTCCCATTGCCCCATCTTGTGGCTCTTCAGTCCTTTTTAAATCTAGTATGCCTCTTCTAACAGCGTGTATCACCATCTGTTTCTCTGTTCTCTGCGCTGGGTTGTATGGAGGCGGAAGATCTGAATATAGTTTCCGCACAGTGGGGGCTGTGGGCTGAACCAAAGTCTCAGCCTTTGCCTCAGCAGCTTCCTGCTTTTTGCTCATTTTACACCCACTTTCCGAAACAGACACCCTTTTCTGTCCATATCAATCTGTGCCGTAATGGTCAATCATTTCACGTTTACACACTTCCAATTCTTGCATGCGAGTTTTCATATCTTTTGGCTCAGTCTGAGTTTTCACTATTTCAATCATTTTGTCCCACTGATGTCCCAATGTAGGACAATCATATTCTTCACATTCTCTATCAAATTCACCCTCCATTTTTATTTTTTATTTTTTATTATTTTTTTATTTTTATTTTTTTAGTTCCTGTTTTTATTTCCCTACTCTCCCACTATTCCCAATTCACTAAACCTAATATCCTTGGGAATTTACTTGAAGATATCAAATTCTCGTCAGAACAGTAGGGATCTTCAAGGGTCTGCCGTGACAGGGAGACGGACTTTTCTTATAAAGACATATAATTTCCTGTCTTTATCCCTGTGATTAAAAGCTTTTTCTTCTTCGTCAAGTGAGGGGTTGCTTTCAATCTACCTCTAAGGGAGAGGGTTTCCTGTCAAATTTTCTTGCGCGAAAATTAGGCCTTATTCCTTGTAGGGACAAGGATTTCCTGCTGAATTCTATTAATTCCCCCAAGTAGCCTTGCAGGGACAAGGACTTCCTCTCTAAATTCTAGTAATTTACTCTGGCATCACTTTTCACACTCTTCACACAGTTTTTAACTTAGCACACAGCTTTTTCACTTTTCAGGAACTTTATATTTAAAAAAAAAAATATTACTGTTGGTTTCTCTTGGTCTTATTTTACTTACATCAGGATTAGGCTGAATTCAACACTTGATTTACAATATTCAATTGCAGAATTTATTTAAAAGGTTTCTGCTTACCTTATTTTTTAGGCGCGCCTTTGTGTTGAATTCAGTTCATCCCTCTGTTCAGCAAAATTCCTTCTTTTCCCATCACATCGGCGGTCACCAGAATTGTTGGACTTCAAAGGGTCCAGAGCATGTTCAAAAATGGGTTCGGAGTCAATCAGTCAAAATTACAAGTTTTATTTCACTTAACCAGAAAAGAAACCAAGAGTAATCGTATACAGCGCTGGAGAGGTCCAAAACTCTGACTATTTGCTTTTTAACATCTTTTTATATGTTCCAGCTGGTATTTCCTATCTGACTCCATGCTCTTTCTTGCCTACCAGAGCATTCTTCCTTGACAGTTGACCTGACCTTTCAAGATAGATGTTTCTTCAGAGTGGTACACACAGCTCCTGCATCCTGTAATTGCAAAATTCTCTGCACTTTCCATCACCCATACCAGATAACAGGACATGTTGTTCTCAGCAGCTGCAGCACTTCTCTATAATTGCACACACAAGACAGTTTCACAAAAATCAGCACTTTGTAAATTAATTGTTATAGTCCTAAACATATAAAAGTTCTATTTCAACTGAAAAACTAAAAAACACCAC
>CAIGQV010019589.1:313480-326913 GCA_903798115.1 Danio jaintianensis
TTCTCTCCTCAATTCTGAAAGGGCCAACATACTGGGGACTCAGCTTCTTACATGGCTACCGAAGACGTATATGCCTCGTAGATAGCCAGACTTTTTGGCCGACCCTGAAATCTGGTGTTTGGGATCTACAGAGATCTGCTGCTGTCTTGTGTCTTCAGATTGCCCTTAGTAGATGGTGATGAGCTGAGTCCCAGACCCTCTCCCTCTCCCATAACAATATCAAACAAAGGGACATCGAACGGTTCTCCTGACCAGGGGAATAGGGGAGGCTGGTAACCAAGTATGCACTGGAAGGGCATGAGTCCAGTAGTGGGTTGTCGTAGAGAATTCTGTGCATAATTTGCCCTGCCAAAGAATTGGTTCCAGGAGTTCTGGTGGCTGTGGCAAAAGTTTTTGTAGTTGCACTGCACTTCCTGGATCTTCCATTCGGTCTGTCCATTGTGTCTGGCAAGGGTATCCAGACTGACAGTCACACCTAGGAGTCAAAAGAAAGCTTTTCAGACCTGGGAGATAAACTGGGGTCCATGATCTGAGACAAAATTTTCTGGTAGTCCATAATAGTAAAACACATGATTAACATTAGCTCTGCAATGACCATAGCAGTAGGTAACCTGGGGAGGGGAATCAATTTAGAAAGCTTGGAGAATCTATCGACTATGACAAAAATGCATGTGTTACCTCCAGATGCTGGGAGATCGGTCATGTAATCCACTCCTAGATGTGACCAGGGGCGATTCGCCGGCAGGAAGATGACGTAGAGTTTTGGACATGGCAGTCATTACACCCCTGCATGAACCTTCTCATGTCCTGAGCCATCTCTGGCCACCAGAATCAGTCTTTCAACAAAGAAAGGGGCTCATTGGGCCCCAGGTGACCAGTGCCCAGGGATGTGAGGGTAAAGTGGATTAGGGGAATCCATTGGCACGACGAGCTTGGCAAAGATATTGCAAGTTCTTATGGTCTGTCAGCATGACAAAGGGGTATTTACTCCCCTCCAGTCAATGTCTCCACTCTTCCAGGGCTAATTTGATAGCAAAGAGTTTGTGATTCCAGATGTCCAGGAGTAAAGTGTGAGAAAAGGAGTTCTTTAGTGTTTCGAAGGCTGTGATGGCTTCCAGGTGAGTAACTTGGGTTTGCCTCTGAGGAGATTTGAGAGATGACAGGAAATGGAACTATAACTTTTTATAAACTTACGATAGAAGTTTGCAAATCCAAGGAACCTCTGGATTTCTTTGATGGTCTTGGGTTGAGGCCAGGATGTGATGGCTGCCATCTTTCCCTCATCCATCCATACACTTTGTTCATCCAATGAAAATCCAATTGAAAGCCTAGAATCTGAACTGTTGACTGATGGAAGGAACATTTCTCTACCTTGAGATATAATTGATACTCACGCAGCCGGGTGAGGACCTATGCAACGTGATGACGATGTTCGGGAGTAGATAAGTATATCATCAATGTATACCAGGATAGTCTTAAACAGGAACTCCCGAAGCACCTCATTCATAAAGTCTTGGAATACAGAGGGGGCATTAGCTACTCCAAATGGCATGACAAGATATTCATAGTGTCCATTGGGTACGATGAATGCCGACTTCCACTTGTCCCCCTCGCGCATTCTGATGAGGTTGTATGTGGTGCTGAGGTCCAACTTCGTGAAGACCCAAGCTCTGCGAAGATGTTCAAGGGCTGCTGGAACAAGGGGACGAGGATAGCGATTCTTTATTGTGTTATTATTCAAAGCCCTATAATCAACAGAGTCATATTTCCCCATCCTTCTTAGATACAAAGAAGCAACTCGAAAAGGCAGGGGATGTGGAAGGGCGCATGTATCCCTGGGAAAGAGCCTATTCTATGTACTCCTCCCTGGATATATCTTTCCATGGGGCACTGGTTCATCCTTAATGAGATTGATGTCACAGTCCTATGGCCAATGTTCTGGGTAGCTTTCTTGGGGCAGAAAACATCCTGGAAGTCCCAATAACATACGGGAATTTCCACAGTGCGTTGATCTACAGGATTTCGACTGAAGTGCTACACAGAGATATTGGGTTAGATAATTTTTTTTTGTATCATCAAGGGCAAACATTCCTTACCCCATTTTAGTATTTCCCCGATACCCCAAGAGAGCACTGGATTGATGTCTTACCAACCACGGACGTCCAAGAATGATATCGACCGTGAAGCCCTCCAGAACCAGTAAGTCGATCTTTTCTGTGTGAAATAACCCAATTTGAATTAGTACAGCATCTACGATGCAATCAACATGACATCAATTTAAGGGCTTTCCTTTGATAGACTGGACATTACAGATCTTCTCTGAAGCACGGGTCTTGAAGAGGAGCTGGCGACAGAGGGTTCCGGAAATGAAATTGCCGGCTGAAGTTTTCCAGACTATAGGAATCATTGTGTCACCGTTGATAGACAGTTTGGGGTTTTTCAAATATGTTTTATGAAGGGATGTAAGGTCTGTTTTACCCTGTCACAAGCTTTGGTGTCTGCATTAGGGTCAGATTTATAATGCTTTGTCCCAAGATTGACAGTTGAACTGTATGACAGTCTGATTTGGGTTAGATGGATTTATAGGTAGATTTTTGTGGCAATGTGTATGGTTTGATGTTGCATCTCACCCTGATTGTCATTTTTATGACCTGTGCTCTTCTCATGGCTATCTGGATTCTTCCAGTCTGTGAGTGTAAGGAGGGGGTTTCAGGTTGGGGGGAGTAATGGGTAAGCGAAATTAGAATGAAAGCATGCCAGTAAATCATTTTTGTAAACAGGCTCTTACATATGCAGCTATTCTGTGTGTCTATGATGTTCCCATCAATTGAAGTTGTTTTTCGTAAAAAAAAAAAAAAAAAATGTAGGCATAAACCATGCTACCCATCAGTCATATCTGCCATCCTACTGTGTGGGGATGGTGGCCATGAATCCATTTTCTGTGGGAGGAGAAAAATGTCATGTTTGTGCATGTTTTTTTCATAAACATCAGCATGCATTTATCCCTGTACTATCAGTACGACATGATCTAGAGGCTAATGTAAAAACAAAACAGTCAAAAAGTATTTAAACAAGCATCTCCATTTTGCTTATCTGTTGTTTTTATACATGGGAGCAACCTCAGTGTGCTTGTGTTAATGGTTTTAAAACAGCCATTTCATGCAGATATGCATCAACACTTATTAACCAAACATTAGAGAATTTTTAGCATACTGATATTTGTGTATACCTGAAAGTTGTGTTTACATTTGTGTTGCTGTTAAACAAATGTTTTCATTTTAATCTGGCCCACAGGTCTTTTGTAAATATTAGTTGCAATTAGAGTTGTAACTTTGTGAGTCAGGGGAATAATTAATAAGTTAAGGCATATTTAGGAGGCTTGGTATTGAATTGCGAGCAAAAGCCTTTGTTTGGATAATTAGGGAAGCTGGGGGCAGCAAGTGTTATACATAAATTGGTCAGCTGCTTGTCCAGGCTCAGTACAAGACAACTCAGCAGTCAGCATGGACTAAATGTTTTAAATGCTATATTAAGCATCTGTTGGTTTTGCTTTGATACATTTTTTGCTAGACGAATGAATTGTTTGTTTTTCTTATTTAAGGTATTTGCATTTAATTTGCATTTTAATTGCAGGTTTATCTGCACTTAGTTGCAATTAGAGGTGTAACTTTGTGAGTCAGAGTATAAATTAATAATTTAAGGTTTATTTAGGAGGTTTTGTTCATATGCGAGCACACGCAGACGGCACCGGGACATCAACAACTTACAACCTATCCACATTTCATCACATACACCCTCATCCATTGGGCTGTGGTTACAAACTTTGCGCAACAAACTTCATAACTGTCAAATGACCTTTGCTTAAATGCACAATTCAGACTCATTTCAGAGTATCCTTAGGTGGTACTTTTCTGACAACGCATGAGTTGTTTGATATCCAGTCCTGTCTGTGACGCACACAGCTTGTTGCATGTAGATGAAATCATGGTAGAGAATGTTTGAGCTGCACAGGTAATTAGCACTAGCAGTACCTCCCAGGGGGGGTGACCTACTTCATTTTCATCTGCGACTCCCCCCTACATCTCTTCACTTTCCCCCACTACCCGTACCCCGCCCTTGCACTTTTGTCCATGACCACCCCCCCTCTTCACTTTCATCCGCAACTCTAACCCCCCGGGTAACCCTGCTGCTCCACAAAAAAAAAAACCATCCCTACAGGTTAATCTGGCAAAAACTGAATTTACTGTCTTGTAGTGATCATCGGTAAAATCAGGGACTTGTGGAAATTCAGTTGTGGAAATGATTTTTTTAATATGAACAAATGCTGCAGTCAGTTAAAGTGTTACTTTAACTTCGCCCATTTTATTTAGGCTTATCAGTTGAGTGGCAATGGAGACAGTGAATATCCATCTGTTCTTCAGAAGAACAAAGGTGTTAAGAAGCCACAACTTGCAGAACAGGTTATTGATCTTATTAACATTTTCATCTGTCACACTATGGACGCAACCCTCCAGTGACCACCTCACAGGCCCATCCAATCACATTGCTGGATTTGAATGAAGTTGAGTGTGGTTTGCAATATAGGTGGTTTTGCAAAATAGTTGCTTGGTGTTTGCAAAAGGTTGCTTGTGATGCTGCTTGAAGGGTGGAGGATCTTCAGCTTTAGTCATACTCTCAAAAGGATTCTCTACACATTCCAGGCTATGCGAATTGCTAAAAGATTCAATTAATTTAATTCAAGTTTATTTGTATAGCGCTTTTTACAATAATTATTGTTTTAAAGCAGCTTTACAAAAGGTTATTTTATTATTGCATTACAATCAAATTATTTGATTTATTGTGAAGATAATTATTGTCATTAAATCATTTCATTTTCAAGTATTTGTGAATTACTTTAACACTCATTTCAACACTTAATTGCTCCATACTGCAATACAATACAATCACATAATAACAACGCTCTCCCACATTTTTAGCTATTATAACTGCCCTTATTTCTGTTTTTGGTATAAGATTGCAGAAGGATGGTCATACTGATTACGTTTTATTCATTCGGCAAAACTACAGTTCGAACCACTGTATTTAAAATGCCATTCTTACAGTCTGAATCCGGTCTACATAAAATTTATGGTGCTAGGTGCCTAGAAGTCTGAACCCAAAAACTCCTATGGGACATCTTATCTACCAGATCCATCTCGCTTGGTCTTCAAAAGACATTCCAGAGATAAACCCTCTGTTCCTTTGTCTAATCAGATTGAAATGGACTCATAGAAACCCCATAAAACTCACTCCAAAATGTATATAATGTTTGTTTGTTGGCAATCTATATGTTCTGTTCTATAGCAAAAGTAATATTATATGTATGCACCAATAGACCTCTTATGGTTTTATATAATGTAGAAATGCATAGATCCATAGATTTAAACTACCATGTTTGGTATTATTCTGCTCCGTACATAATTCTACAGCTCATGAACAACATTTTCCTATTAATTTTTTGAAACATCATCTGAAAATCATCAATCCAAGCCAGTCATTTGTAGATTCTTTGAAAGCATTAACAAATTTGCTATACAGCATAGAAATTTTGTATTTGGCACTGGGATCTTTAACTGCAATTTCTTCTAAACTACTTAGGGTCGGGCACTGATATGAATGAGTTTTAGATCTTATAAATTATGGATCTGAAGATACTTAAAAAAAAGTGACTGAGGAATTTTATATCTTTCGTTTAAGGTTTCAAAGGTCATCAGTATATTATCTTCATGAAGATATAGCCCAAATTGGAGAGAATTTAGAAAGTATCAGTGTTTCTTCCAGCTCAACCTGTGACTCATGCCACATTAAAGTAGTGGTTCTTACAATTAACTTAGATGTATTTTGTTTGAGTTTTTTTAAAGAATCAGAATATAAATATGTGTCAAGACTCAAATTACCTGTACATTTTCTTTCAATCTGTATCCATGGAATGCAAGACCAAATCATGCCGATTTCAGCTGGGCTGCCTTAAAACACAAAAAAAATCAAATTGTTAATATTGGGAATTGAATCTTTATGTTTTGTTAAATATAAAACAATATTGTCTGCATATAACAAAATCCAATGCTCTACACCTGCAATTTCAATTCCCTTTATAACTGAGTAAGTTTTAATTGCTATTGCCAGAGGTTCCAGAGTCAAGCGGCTGAGTATGTCAAATAAATAGCACCATTTGACTCTGTCAAATGCCTTTTCTGCATCTAACGATAAAATACATGTATCTTTAGAGCCACTCATCTCATGAACAATATTTAGTACTCGTCTGATGTTATGGAAGGCCTGTCTGTTTCGAAACCAAGCCGTTTTGGTCCATTCCTATTAGGGAAGATAAATGAGCCTCCAATCGAAGGGCTAAAATCTTGGCTATAATTTTGCCATCAGAATTCATTAACGAAATGGGTCTTTATGATTCACATCTATCCAAGGGCTTATGAGGTTTGGAAATATGTGTTATTAATGCAGCTCTAAGAGAAGGAGGAAGACAGCTCTCTAACATAGACTCTTCATACATTTCTAACAGAGGAACTGCTAATTTATCTTTAAAGGCTAACTTATATATCAATTGGTATTCCGTCTAGTCCAGCCAGAATATAAATGTGAATATAAAAGTTTTACCACTTTTCATTTTAAAATTTAAAATTTCTTTGCTAGTTAGAGGTTTCTCCAGTTGTTTTTTGGCTTCACTGCTTATAGAAGGGATCAAAAGATTGTCTAAAAATAAAGTTTGCTCTATACGCCGTCCTAATGATTCTGCAGTATAGAATAGTTGGAAAAATTTGGAAAAAGTTTCATTAATCTCCACTGGGTCTGAAGTCAGATTACCAACTGTTGTATAAATATTATTTATTGTTTTACTTGATTGTAATTGTTTTATCTGCCAAGCCAAAAGTCTGCTTGACTTCTCTCCATACTCATAAAATGTTTGTTTAAGCTGGCTTCAGCTTTTGCTGCAGATAGTTCATTATATTGCACTCTTAGAATGAGCAGCTCCTGTTTAAGTATGCTTGAATTTGACAGATCTGAATACATATCTCACATTTTGTTTTAAATGTCCTCAGAATAACAGCCCATCACACAACAGCGTCATTCATTCACAAATGTCTTTAAAAGTTTACAAGACCAACACATCAATATTCTAAATTATCTGTCAGCAAAACATATAGGAAATCAGTAGGACATGTATGTAGACTTGGTTCTGATATTCATTCATTATTATGGTGACACATTTCTACATAAAGATGTAGACTTTGTTTTGATATTCATTAATTATTTTGGTGACACATTTCTAAAAAGATGATCATTCTATATAAAAAGACCGAGGTGACAGATCACTGAGTGTTAATTAAACTGAGTTTAAATCATGGTTTTGTTGTATTTGAGAGTATCCACAAATAATAATAAAAAACAGTTACTGTTTTAAACAATGTCTTTCTCTCATCTTTATTACCAAAATGAGAAAATATTTTAAGCTTTTCACTGCCATTAGAAAACATAATGAAAATATAAGCATACCTGAGTGATTGTTTTTATCACGGTTTGCATACTTTTAATAATCCAGCATTTAAGTCAAATTGATAAATGCTCTAAATACCATCACAAAGTTATCCTCACAATAACAGACAGGTCTGCAGGCAGTAAATCACTGATTTATTAATGTCTCAGAAAGTTATGAATGAGCACTGTCATTAATATAAACATTGAATCACAGCTTTTTTTGTCCACTCAGACTTGTTTCCATGCAAGCTGGCTATGATTGCCACACACTCAACTCCTCAAAACGCTGTATATTTAAACCAATTAGAGGATGACAGAGGATCTGTTGAAGTGTTTCCAGAAAACTGTACCATATGCATCAGATGTTTAGCCAAAGGTTCATGGGCAGTGTATGACATCTGAGGCTGAGAGTTGTACACTAACACAAAATGTCCAATCTTCTCCAAACTTTAATAAGGATCCTGGCCATAATCTCTAAATTGATATTCGGTTATGATGATAGCACCACCTGGTATGGTAAATCTCAGACCTGAAGATATGAACATGCCAGTACTCAGTTACAGTATAACATAGAGATATAAACATACCAGAACTCAGTTACAGTCATAACACAATTTTAGTTGAAATAAAGTATATTTGTGTTTAGTATTAACACAGTTTAATACATTGAGCAGTACATTTTGACTTTATTCGAATACAATAAAATAATTATGAAATAACATATAAAGATGTATTGAAATCTTAAGTGATTCACCCTAGATATTACATTTAAAATAAATTTAAACTTCAATACTATTTTAATTTAATTGTAAATGTAATGCGTTTAAGTGCATTATATCTGCATCTGTTTTTACTGAGAACTGTATGTGTTATTGTAATTATTGAAATACATACTTGAATCTTTCCTGGCAGTGTTTTAAATGTGCTAAAGATCTGCACCCTCTGCTGGACCTAAACCTCATGGGTTGCAACGTGGTCTACAAATCCAAACAGAGTAAGAAGATTCAGCACAAACTGAAAGTGGTGGCTGGTGCTGAAACAGTCATCTTGGGCTTCCAGAGCAGTATACAGGCCAAAGAGTGGAGGAAGGTCTGACCAAGTTTAATTTTAAACCGAGGTTAAAATTTAACATAAGTAGCTACAGGTCTTTTTTTCCCATATTGTAATGTATGTTTGAAAGTAACAGATTTATATATATATACTGTGTAAGTTGTTTAGGTTTGATGTTGATGTTTCATTTAAAAGTGGAGGCAGATAAACATTGGGTTGCAAGTGGGTTTAAAGAACATTAAATCATTGAAGAGGTCCCACATACATTAGCCTTTCCATTGCAAGGACCAGTTAATGTTTTATCAAACATTATGAGGTCAAAACACGTGCGCTGATGAGTAGTTTACAATACAATCTAGAAATAACATAGTATACATTTTATTTCATCCTTTAACTAATTTGTGCTCTGGTTTTTTCCCTTCTTTCTGATTTAAAGGTTATAGAAGATGTTAGTGGCTCCTCTTATTACGAGCCTGGATCCCAAAGCTCCTCGTCAATCCTGAAGAATGAGAGACTGGAATCTTGCAGTGTAAATAACATACTCATCATGACACCATGCCAGTTTCGGCTCTCTATACTCACTATACTATCAATCTGTTGGCTGTAACAAGAAATGAACAACATAATTTATCTGATATGTTACTGTATTAGTTTTTGTGGTTAATAATCTGGATAAGTTTCCCTCAAGTTCCAGTCTCTTTAATGAAGGTTTTGCTGGCCTGAGTTATAAACTAAAGTGATTGGCAAAGTCTTTTGTTCCAACTTAAGACAATTTTGTAAACAAAGCAGTAATTTAGCCATAATGAAGAACATTCTGTGCTTGCTTATTTCAATTAGAAAGTTCTTACAATCTCATTTTTACTGTAGTTAAGTACTATCCTCAATACAGACTCGGATGAAGAGAAAATGCCCAATCTTCCATCTGCAGTTGGCTGTGTAGAGATTAAAGACAAATACAGAGGTAAGACAAGATGGTACTTGAAGGAAAAGGGTTGAAATCAAGAAAGATTGGTTGCATGTTAAGTTGCATGTTTCCCTGGTACACGGGTAAAAAGTATTTGAAAAAAAAACCAGTAGTCTGAATATAGACTATTCATAAAGCAGAAGGTGGGAGCCATGTACTATTCTACACATAGAATATACTTTTTAAATAGCAGCACTTAGGTTCGAGTCCAGTAAAGCATGGTTCCACAAAACAGGTAGTCAATGTAAAATCATGGTAAAACAATGTGACCACAATGCAAATTTCTCTTGTTTGCTTTTTAAAACAATATTGATTGGGTTTAGGGAAGGGTCTAGGTCAGTTGATCGCAAGGTGATATGTATGACAAGCCTTGTATTCTCATGGAATTGTACATGAAAAGCATGTAAATTATGTGTATAACAAAACACATTCTACATTACAGAAAGCACCCTCTAATAAATAGTCTTTAGAAACCTGCAACAAAATATAACCAGAGCAAAATATTTTGTTTTGCAAAAATATAGCCTGAGGCATGTTTTTCTAATGAGGTTACCTGGATTAGTCAACTGATAACCATACCACTATAAAACACTCAAATTTAATGCCATGATATTTTTTTATTTTGAAATAAGTATAGTAATAGAACACTAATAAACTAAAGCAATGGTTTTCTTGCAGTTGTCAGTATTTCTGCTGAAATTGTAGAAAGTATTTAAACATTGGGAAAATACACTGCAACTTAAAAAATAAATTAAAAAAAAGCTAAACATGGGCAAATGCACATAGCTACATGCAAGTATACCATGCACACAAATTATTGTATGCACTAAAAATGTGTGTGAAATCTTCTGTCTCTCTCTCTTTGTCTTATTGTGCTTTAGTGGCCTTACTAAAAGTGTTGATGAACTATCAGTGGCAGAGTCTATGGTGTTGGGTGAAGGACGGGAATCTAAAAATGTATCGGGATGAGGCTTCTTTAGAAATCCCTCAGTACACAGTTTACCTCAGAGGGAGTGATGTTCGACCTGGCCCTGATACAGAACATGCTTACCGCATTACCATCACACAGCATGGAGACCACGTGGTTGTACTAGAGGTAAGGTAATGATTTGAAATCTACTTATTTCAAAGAGCTTCATGGTATAGTGGTATTGTGATTTCACACATTTCACCAAATAAGAAATTATTATTTAATCTCAAATATTAACATCATGGTTTTGATATTATCATATTGGTATTGATATTAATATTATTATTTTGATCTCACTTCACTTAAGGTGAGTGTGATGGTCAGATGAATCACTCCTCTTTTGGGGCACTAGCAAACATAATTTCACTTTGACTGTAATAAACAATCAAAAATTGTTGAAATGAATTATATAAATCTGAATGAGTTTGTCATCTGGACACTGAATAATTTGTGAGATAGCATTTGATCTGTAGAGGCTCTTGCTGCATTATCAACACAAGGAAGACACAATTGCAATAAAGGAATGATTTATTAAGAAAATAATAAAAAATAATAATAATTCCAATCAAAGTTTCCCTAAGATTAATTTCTGGCAGTGTCAGAATATTTCAGACACTTTCCTGCAGTGTGACTTCAGCTGTGATGAGCGTCAAACTAAGAATCAATAAGACCAACAAATCTGTTGATTCAATCCATGTAACAACTTCAAAGCACAATATGTTAAAAAAGCTCTTTTTCTGGTTTTATTATTTTTCAAAACTCCCCAAGTTCACTTGCAGGCTTCTTTGCTTCTCCTTGCAGATATTCAGAGGTTTGTACAACAACAACTAGAAAAAACTCACAACCACCCATAACACTTCAACACTGACAACAATAAACAATCAACAACACCTATCGTTCTTTTTAGAGAAAAGTTTTTATTGTGATTGGATGACACTGTCAGAAGGTGATCACTGGGCCATCACCAATAGTGTTAATGACATTTGCATAGTCCAAGTCCACAATTAGAACGGAGTCAAATATTTTTGTCTACACAGTAAAATTGACAGTGTTAATTCGCCTCTCTGAGAGTTAATTTCAACACTACACTTGTGTCTATATAATTATCACAGACAAGAGTTAAATTAACACTGTGTTAATGGTTTTACTCTATAGTGTTGATTATTTTACTCAGTGTTAAGAAGTAACTGTTCATTGTAGTTTACACTTCCTAAGAGTTAATCACACTAATACAATGTTAACAAAAAATATTTACTTTCCTGCTCCATCTAAGTTTCCACAAAACTTGATTATTTTTTTAATTTTATTTTACAAAAAATACAATTAAACTGCAGTACATTTTCTTTGTCAGCACTTTTACAAAAGGTTACATTATTGCATTACAATCAAAATCAGAAAAGTTAAGGAGTTGTGTATAGGGCAGACAATATATATAAACATAGTTAACCTGCAGTTATATAGTATATAGTGTTCGTCCAAAAAGGTGATGTCTATGTGCACATGTTCAATGAAGTGTATGTGTGTATTAAGTTTATGTGTTGTCCCCGAAGTCCTCGGATGGTTGGCATCATCTCTTCACAGGCCTTGTATCTGATAAAGTGGCACTGAACAATCTCTAGAGGCCTCAAGATTGCCATCACCAGGTGGAAATAGAGAACAAAGAAAATAATTAACATAGCTTCTTTTCATAATGTATTTGAACAAGCGATATTAATGTCAATGTGAAAATGCTCTTGAAGAGATGCAATCCTTTGCAATATCAAATTCAGATTTACTCAAATTCAAATTTGATTTGCAATATACATTTGCTTGCTTGCTTATTTCAATTAGGAAGTCCAATAGTCCAGTAGTGGGTTGTTTTAATGAATACTGTGCATACTTGGCCCAGCCTAAGAATTGGTTCCAGGAGTTCTGATGGCTGTGGCAAAAGGTTTGTAGGAATCGCCCTACTTCCTGGATCTTCCATTCAGTCTGTCCATTGGTCTGGGGATGGTATGCAGAGGACAGACTGAAAGTCACATCTAGGAGTCAGAAGAAGGCTTTCCATACCCGGCAGATAAACTGGGGTCCACAATCTGAGATGTTCTGGGAGTCTTCTGGTAGTCCATAATAACAAAACATGATTAAACAGTAGCTCTGCAGAGACCATAGCAGTAGGTAACCCGGGGGAATTAATTAGCAAAACTTGGAGAATCTATCGACTATGACAAAAATGCATGTGTTACCTCCAGATGCTGGAAGATCGATCATGTAATCTACTCCTAGATGTGACCAGGGGCAATTCGGTATGGGCAGAGGTACAAGCTTGCTGGTGGGAGGATGACGTGGAGCTTTGGACATGGCACAGTGCTTGCATCACCGCATGAACCTTCTCACATCCTGGGCCATCTCGGGCCACCAAAATCGGTCTTTCAGTAGTGAGAGGGTCTCATTGGCCCCCGGGTGACCAGTGCCAAGGGATGTGTGGGTAAAGTGAATTAGGGGAACCCGTTGGTTGTTTGGGACAAACAGGAAATGCAGTGAACAGCCCGGCGGATTCATGGGGTGGTCCTGGGTAGAGGCTGGATTGGATTCCCGCTCAATAGGACTCACAATAAGATGATTGGGGATAATGGGTTCTATTTCCTGGGGGACCTCTTCAGATCTATACAGGCAGGAAAGAGCATCTGGTTTCACATTCTTGTGACCTGGGACATAAGAAATTGAGAAGTTACAGTGTGTGAAAAACAGTGCCCACCTGGCTTGCCTGGGGTTCAGATGATGAGCCTCACGTAGATATTGCAAGTTATTATGGTTGGTTAGCACAATAAAGGGATGTTTACTCTCCTCTAGCTAACCAGAATCAGAAAGAGCTTTATTGCCAGGTATATTTACACATACAAGGAATTTGTTTTCGTGACAGAGCTTCTACAGTGC